>CAUYON010167763.1:0-10102 GCA_963573935.1 Arctocebus calabarensis
CTTTGTTGGAGGCATAACTTGCAAGTATTTTTTCCCATTCTGAGGGCTGTCTGCTAGCGATACTTACTGTGTTCTTGGCGGTGCAAAAGCTTTTTAGTTTCATCAGATCCCAGTAGTGTATTTTTGATACTGCTTCCATTGATTTGGGGGTCCTCCTCATGAAGTATTCGCCCAGGCCAATAGTTTCAAGAGTGTTCCCCACACTTTCTTCTAGTATTTTTATAGTTCCATGTCTTAAGTTTAAATCTTTAATCCAATGTGAGTCTATCTTCGTTAGTGGTGAAAGGTGTGGGTTCCATGCTTCTTGTATAACCTACAAAACCATGGGCCAAATAAAGCTCTTATCTTTATATATTGCCCAGCCTCAAGTCTTTTTTTTTTTTTTTTTTTTTTTTTTTAGAAAATAGAAATTTAGTTTTTTTTCTTTAATATTTTGGAACAAGAAGACAAATTTCTGAAGAATAGAACACTGCTGGGAGAAAATGGATAGACTCTCAGTATCAGAGATTCCCCCAGGGAAAAGATGTAAAGAAACTAAGAACAGAATAGCTGATAAATGACCAGTGAAAGATGCCAGAAGGAACATTTGTGTAAGCATCTCAAGTCAGAGGATATTTGGGAATGGAAAGATTGGCCAAAGTAGCTTCACAAGCCTATGATATTAGAAATAGGAGGATTCCCTGCTTTTGTTTATTCTGATGATTTGGGTAAAATTTGCGGAACACTTAACAGTGTTATTAGCCCCTGTCTTCAAATTCATTTTGAAGATCAAATGTTTTCTAATTTCTTTTTTTACTATTTAAACTATTTTCTAAAATCTCTCTAAGTGGATAACTCTGTGGTGCTCAGGAAAATGAATTTTCTAGGATTCAGGAAATTCAGGAATCTGGACAATGAAAAACAGGATTTTGGCATTATTTCTTGTCAGCTCTCCTATAAATAAAATTAGGGTTTCTCATACTAAGGGCATCTTTAAGTATGTCTGTTAATGAGGCTGTAATTCATGCTATGGTATTGTGAAAATGGCCTAAATACGGTAGTAAGAATGATTTTGATTCAAAACTTATATTCAATAAATTATTAATTGTGTAACCTTCATAAATTGTCATAATACACACCTTTGTGATATTCTTAGTGGCTTTTCTTCCCAGAAAAGTAAGAAAACTGCATGACTTTCCTGTCTATGACACTAGATTGCCTTCTTGAATAACTTACTTGCCCTGAAAAGTTGCAGTCAGCAGATTAATTCAGTCACTATTCAGAGTGATTATACAGGTAAGTTCTGCTATATCAATTTCATAATTTATCAGAAAACCCAAAGGGGTTACATTGGGTTGCTAGCTTCTGAATACATTGTACTGTTTCACAAACTCAGTCTTTGAGATTATTGTCTCAGGAAACAATGCACACCAGAGAGCAAAGAGAGAAAAAGAATAAAATGATTTATTTACATATAAATAATTTTTCCATTTACTAAAAATCTCACATTGATAACAACATACCTTAGCATAATTCATATTTCTCATTACATTATTCTGTTTGCATAGAGGTATTTTATTGGGTGTTACAGGAATATTCTATTTTTTTAAATTTCAGAATATTAACAGGTACACATGCAAGTTTGGTTTATGTATTGCGTATTGGAATATTATTTATTCTTTCCTACCTTCCTTTGCTTTCTATGCTTAGAGAAGGGGTATATATTATGTGATATAAACCTTTTTCCAGTGACATCATTTTATGTATTCGGTACAGTATGTATATTTGATGTTAGGGCTAAAGTGCAGAAAAAGGGTGAAAGTTATAACCTTATAGCTGAAAATATACTTTTGTGTGTGTGTGTGAACCTACTGCTTACAGGCTGAGATTTCTCAACAAACAAACACAAATAAGGAGCCACAAGCACATGAGAGTTGTGAAACTCCTGAGCAAATTTACAGCTCAACTTCTCATTTTTTCTTCTGTGTATTTATTTTTAAATTTATTTTGTTTTTACTAAATCAAAATGGTGTACATTGATGCATTTATGGGGTTCAGTGTGCTGATTTGATATACAATGTGCAATGCTTACATTGAACTGATTAGCGCACCCATTACAATTATACTTTTTTCATAAGTTTTGAAATGATCCATTGTATCATGCACATTAGGTGAGGTACCCCCAAATACCCTCCCTACTCCTGTCACCCCCCTCCTATCTCTGCTCTCTCCTCCTCTTTTCTGCTTTCTGGACTATATAGTTATGTTTTACCATTCATACGAATGTATAGGTGATTACATATTGATTTCATAGTTGTATTGAGTACATTGGACACTTTTTTTTTTTCCATTCTTGAGATACTTTACTAAGAAGAATATGTTCCAGCTTCATCCAGGTAAATAAAAAAGATGTGAAGGCTCCATCTTTTTTATGGCTGCATGGTATTCCATTTGTACATATACCACAATTTGTTAATCCATTCATGGGTCGATGGGTACTTAGGCTGTTTCCATGCCTTAGCAATTATAAATTGGGCTGCAATAAACATTCTGGAGCAAATATCTTTGTTGTAAAATGATATTTAATGATCTGGGTATATACCTAGTAGAGGAAAGGCAGGAACAAACAGCAGGTCTACTTTTGGTTCCTTGAGTATTCTCAAAATTCCTTTCTAGAAAGGATGTATTATCTTGCATTACCACCAGCAGTGTAGGAGTGTTTCCTTTTCTCCACATCCATGCCAACATCTATAGTTTGGAGATTTTGTTATGGGGCTAATCTTACTGGAGTTAGATATCTTAGATATCTCAAAGTGGTTTTGATTTGCATTTCTCTGATGATTAAAGATGATGAGCATTTTTTAATGTGTTTGTGAGCCACACACCTGTCTTCATCAGAGACATTTCTGTTCAAGTTTCTTGCTAACATAGAAATGGTGTTATTTGTTTATTTCGTATTGATTAGTTTGATTTCTCTGTGGATTCTAGTTATAAGAACTTTGTCAGAAACATAACCTGCAAAAAACTTCTCCCATTCTGAAAGCTGTCTGTTTTCTTTACTTACTGTGTTCTTGGCTGTGCAAATTGTTTTTAGTTTGATCAGACCCCAGTAATGGATTTTTGGTGTTTCTTCTATTGCCTGGAGGTTCGTCCTCATAATATATTCTCCTAGGCCAATTTCTTGAAGTGTTTTCCCTGCCCTCTCTTCTAGTATTTTTATGTTTTCATGTTTTAAGTTTAAATCTTTTATCCAGTGAGAATCAATTTTTATTAATGGTGAAAGGTGGGGGTTCATGTTCAGTCTTCTACAGGTCGCCAGCCAGTTCACCCAGCACCATTTGTTAAAAAGGAAGTGTTTCCTTCAATTTATGTTTTTGATAGGCTTATGAAAGATCAATTGATGATAAGTAGCTGAGTTCATCTCTTGGTCCTCTATTCTGTTAAAGGAATCTACTTCTCTGTTTTTGTGCAAGTACTATGTTATTTTGATCACTATAGATTTATAGAAGAGCTTGAAGTCTGGTAATGTGATACCACCTGATTTGTTTTTATTTCTGAGTAATGTTTGGCAATTCGAGGTTTTTTTCTGATTCCATATAAATTGAAGCACTATTTTTTCAAGCTCCATAAAGTATGACAACGGTGCTTTAATAGGGATTGAATTAAATCTGTAGATTGCTTTGAGTCATATGGACATTTTAACAATGTTGATTCTTCCCAGCCATGAGCATGGCATGTTTTTCCATTTGTTAACATAATCAGCTATTTCTTTTCTCAGAGTTTCATAGTTCTTTTTATAGAAATTGTTTACTTTATTTTTTTAGGAAAATTCTCAGATATTTCATCCTCTTCATCACTACTGTTAAAGGAATAGAGTCATTATTTTATATTCTATTTCAGCTCAACTATTGTTGGTATATATGAAAGCTACTGATCTGTAAGTATTGGTTTTGTATCCTGAGATACTGCTGTATTCCTTGATCACTTCTAAGAGTTTTGTAGCTGAGTCACTGGGGTTTTTCATCTAGAGGATTATATCATCTGCGAAGAGTGAGAGTTTGATCTCCACTTACCATATTTGGATGCCCTTGTTCGCCTGCTCTTTCCTGATTGCAGTGACTAAGACTTCCATTACTATGTTGATTAGCAGTGGAGACAATGGGCATCCTTGTCTAGTTCCTTATTGGAGTGGAAATGTTTTCAATTTTACTCCATTCTGTATGATATTGGCTGTGAGTTTGCTATAGTTGGCCTCTATCAGTTTAGGATATGTCCCTTCTATGCCTATTTTCTTAAGTGTTCTGATCATGAAAGGATGCTGGGTTTTATCAGCCCTTTTTTCTGCATCAATTGAGAGAACCACATGATCTTTGTTTCTTTATTTTATTTATGTGATGTATTATGTTTATATTTTTGCATATGTTGAACCAACCCTGTAACCCTGGAATAAAACCCACTTGATCGTGCTGTATACTTTTTTAATATACCTCAAGTCATTCAATTAATTATTGTGTTAAGACATTTATACTCTATACTTAATAGATCTGACATGTACCCTTTCATTATGTGCCATAGGTGTGATCCCATCATTCACCCTCCCTTCATCTGACTTCCTTTATCCTCTCCTCCTCCCTCATTAATGCTGGGTCATAGTTGTGATCTATTCTTCATATGAAAGTGTGAGTAATTATAAATTGGTTTCATAATAGTAGTGAATATATTGGATATTTTTCTTCTCTTCTTGAGATACTTTACTAATAAGGATATGTATTAGTTCCATCCATGTAAACTTAAGAGAGGTAAAGTCTCCATATTTTTAAGGCTGCATAATATTCCATGGCACATATACATACCACAATTTGTTAATGTATTTATGGGTTGGTGGGTGATTGGGCTACTTCCATGAATTGGCAATTATGAATTGAACTGCATTGAACAATCTGGTGCAAATATCTTTTTCACATAGTGATTTTTGGTCTTTTGGATATACACCTAGTGGCTAAATTGCAGGATCAAATGGCAGGTCTACTTTTAGATCCCTGAGTATTCTCCATACTTCTTTCCAAAAGGGATGTATTACATTTCCTTGCACCAGCAGTGCAAAAGTGTTCCCTTTTCTCCATATCCATGCCAACATCTGTAGTTAAGGGATTTTGTTATGTGAGCAACTCTTACTGGAGTTAGATGGTCATAAAGTGGTTTTGATTTGCATTTCTCTGATGATTAAAGATGATGAACTTTTTTCATGTTTTTGTAGGCCATGTGTCTATCTTGTTCAGAGAAGCTTCTGTTCAGGTCCCTTGCCCACAATAAAATAGGAATACTTGTTCTTTTTTTTTATTAATAAGTTTGAGTTCTCTGTGGATTCTGTTTATTAAATCTTTGTCAGAAGCATAGCCTGCAAATATCCTCTCTCATTCTGAGGGCTGTCTGCTTGCTTTAGTTACTGTGTTCTTGGCTGTGCTGAAGTGTTTTAGCTTGATCATATCCCAGTAATGTATTTTTGGTGTTGCTTCAATTGTCCATGGGATCCTCCTCATAAAGTATTATACCAGGCCAATTTCTTCAACTGTTTCCCCTGCCCTGTCTCCAAGGATCTTTATAGTTTCATGTCTTAAGTTTGAATCTTTTATCCAGTGAGAGTCAATTTTTGTTAGAGGTGAAAGGTGTGGGTCCAGTTTCACTCTTCTACAAGTCTTCAGCCAATTCACCCAGCACCATTTCTTAAATAGGGAGTCTTTCCCCTAATTTAAATTTTTGATAGGCTTATCAAAGATCAAGTGATGATAAACGCCTGGATTCATCTCTTGGTTCTCAATTGTGTTCTTTACATCTACCTCTCTATTTTTGTGCCAATACCATGCTGTTTTGATCACTATAGTTTTACAGTATAGTCTGAAGTATGGTAGTGTGATTCCATCTGATTTGTTTTTATTTCTGAGTGATGTTTTGGCTATTTGAGTTTTTTTATGTTTCCACATAAAATGAAGTACTAGTATTTCCAGATCTTTAAAGTATGACAGAGGTGCTTTAATGAGGATCACATTAAATCTGTATATTGCTATGGGTAGTATGGGCATTTTAACAATATTTATTCTTCCCAGCCATGAGCTTGGTATGCTTTTCCATTTGTTGACAGCTTTGGCTATTTATTTTCTCACGGCCTCATAGTTCTGTTTATAGAGGTCTTTCACATCCTTTCTTAGGTACACTCCCAGATATTTCATCTTATTTGGCACTGATTTAAAAGGAATACAGTCCATGACTGTTTTTTCAGCTTTACTATTGTTGGCATATATGAATGCTACTGATTTGTGAGTATTGATTTTGTAGCCAGATTACGCTGCTGTATTCGTTGATCACTTCTAAGAGTTTTGTGGATGACTCCCTGGGGTTTTCCAGGTATACAATCATATCATTTGTGAAGAGTGAAACTTTGATCTTTTCTGACCCTATATGGATACTCTTGATTTGCTTCTCTTTCCTGATTGCAATGGCTAAGATTTCCATTACAATGTTCAAAAGCAGTGGAAATAGTGGGCAACCTTGCCTGATTTCTGATCTGAGTGGAAATGTTTTCAATGTCACTCCATTGAATACAATATTGGCTGTAGGTTTGCTATAGATGGCCACTATCAGTTTAAGAAATGTCCATTCTATGTCTATTTTCTTAAGTATTCTGATCATAAAAGTATGCTGGATATTATCAAAAGCTTTTTCTGTATCAATTCAGATAATTAAATGTTTTTTAAATTTGTTTATGTGATGTACTATATTTATAGATTTTTAGATATTGAACCAGCCTGGGGGTCTGGGAAAAAATCCACTTGGATTTTTGGATGGTCGTGGTGAATAATTTGTTTGATATGTTGCCGGATTCTGTTTGCTGGGATCTTATTGAATATTTTTGCATCAATATTCATTAGAGATGTTGGTCTATAATTTTCCTTTCTTGTTGGGTCTTTTCCTGGTTTGGGTATCAGGGTGATGTTTCCATCATAGAATGTTTTGGGAAGTATTCATTCTTTTTCTATGTTTGGAAAATGTTAAATAATATAGGTACTAGTTCCTCTTTAAAGGTTTGTTAGAATTCTGATGCAAAGCAATGTGGTCCCGGGCTTTTCTTTTCGGGAAGATTTTATATAGTTGATGCTTTTTCAGAACTTGATATAGGCCTGTTCAATATTTCCACTTCTTCCTGGCTAAGTCTAGGAAGGTGGCGTGATTCCATGTATTGGTCAATTTCCTTCAGATATTCATAAGTCTGAGAATAGAGTTTTTTTATTTTTATTTTTTCAGTTTTCGCTGGTGCTGGGCTTGAATCCACCACCCACAGCATATGGGGCTGGTGCCCTCCTCTTTGAGCCACAGGCACCACCTGAGAATAGAGTGTTTTGTAACATTCATTAAGTATTTTTGAATTTCTGTGAAGTCTGCAGTTATCTCGTCTCTGTTATTCCTGATTGATGAAATTAGAGATTTTATTCTTTTATTTCTGGTTAGGTTGGCCATAGGTCTTTCGATTTTGTTGACCTTTTCAAAAAACCAACTTTTTGATTCATTGATCTGTTGTATAATTCTTTTATTTTCAATTTCATTTAATTCTGGTCTAATTTTGATTATTTCTTTTCTTCTGCTGGGTTTGGGATTGGAATGTTCTTCCTTTTCCAGTTGCTTGAAATGTCCCATTAAGTTATTGATTTCCTCTCTTTGCATTCTCTTGAGGAAAGCTTTCAATGCTATAAATTTCCCTCTTAGTACTGCCTTTTCAGTATCCCAGAGTTTCTGGAAGTTCATGTCTTCATTATAGTTTTGCTCCAAAAATTTGGTAAATTCATTCTTAATCTCATCTGTTACCCATCTATCACTTAGTTAAGATTACTTAGTTTCCAAGTCTTTGTGTGAGTATGTGTAGTCCTCTTGTTACTGAGTTTAACTTTTATTCCATGATGGTCTGAGGAATAATTTCTATTTTTTTAAATTTGCTAAGGTTAGCCTTGTGACCTAATATGTGATCAACTTTGGAGGATGTTCCATGCACCAATGAGAAGAATGTGTATTCAGTTTTGTTAGGAGGAAATGTTCTGTAATTGTCTGTTAAATCTAATTGTTGAATGGTTAATTTTAAGTCTAAAATTTCTTTGCTTAGTGTTTATTGGAGGATATGTCCAACACAGCCCAAGGGGTGTTAAAATATCCAGCTGTTATAGTGCTGGAGAAAATCAAGTTTCTCATATCAGTCAGAGTCTTTCTTATAAATTGAGAAACATTCTGGTGCATAAATATTAATAATTTAAATCTCATCATGTTGAGGTTTTCCCTTAACAAATATGAAGTGGCCATCCTTATCGTTCCTTAATTTTGTTGATTTAAATCCTATTCTATCTGTGAATAAAATTGCAACACCTTCTTTTTTCTGATTGCCATTTGCCTTCACCCTGAGTCTATATTTATCTTTTAAGGTAAGATGAGATTTTTGTATGCAGCAGATATCTGGCCTGAGTTTTTGTACCCAGTCAACCAACCTGTGCCTCTTTATAGGACAATTAAGACATTCAATTAATTGAGAATATTGATAAGCCTAGTAGAATTTTGGGTATCAAGTTTTTCATAAGTCCAGTGTACATTGTTAATTTTTTTCCCTCTGTGGAAGTTGGATTTTGATCAAGAATTTGTAAGTGAGTTTATTCTGTTGGTATAGCATTGTAGTGTAGTGGGTATTGTGGATGATGGGTCTTAGACTATCCTGGAGAGCTGGTTTAGTTATGACAAATTTCTTCAGCATGTGAATATCATTAATGTTTTTAATTTCTCCATCATAAATGAAAATCATTTAAGCTAGATACAGGATCCTGTGTTGAAAATTGTTTTGTTTTAGGAGGTTGAAGGTAGATGACCATCCTCTTCTACCTTGAAAAGTTTCAGCAGAGAGATCTGCAGTCATTGTAATATTCTTCCCCTTGTAGGTTATGATTATCTTACATCTGGTTGCTTATAGTATTTCCTCCTTCATATTAACTTTGGTGAAATTAATTATAATATATCTGGGAGATGCTTTATTTGGATTGAGTTGTGCTTGGGTTATGAAAGTGTTTACTATCTGAATTTCAGCTTCTCTTGTGATGTTGGGAAGTTCTCCTCAATTATCTCTTAGAGAAGAGCATCTGTACCTTTTGAAGCAACTTCATCACTTTCAGGAATTCCTATAAGGTGAATCCTAAAGGGATTCCTTTAAATTACTTTTCTTGGAATTATCCCAGAGCTCTCTGAGAGAATGATCCATTTTTCCTCTCCACTTCTCTTCCTGTTTTGGAGTGTTCAAAATCTTTCTTTTCAATGTCAGAAATCCATTCTTCTGCCTGCTCCATTCTGTTACTGAAGGATTCTACTATATTTCTCATATCTTGGAAGGCTGCAACTTCTTTACTCAATGTGCCAAAATCTTTGGTGATTTTGTCTTTGAATTCATTGAATTCTTGAGACAACTTTTGAATTATTCTTACAATTTCTAATTCCAACTTTACTTTCATTCTGTTAATCTTATGTGCCATCCAAATGCTAAATTTGGTTTCTGACATCTCAGCCATTTGTGTATGAATGAAAAGGATCCTCTGGTGTGGCTTGTTTGTAATTCCTTGGGGGACCTGGTCTATTCTGATTTTTCATGTGGCCAGAATTTTTCTGCTATTTCGTCCCATGATTCTTTTTTCTCTGTTTGGCTAGTTGAGTAGGTAAAGTGAAATTGGATTGGGGGCTTTTGGGGTTGTGTTTGACCAGCCCTTCACCAAAGAGCTGGGACTGGTGACTGCAGCTTTTCCTCTACAGCTTTGCAAAGGACTCATACAGTAATACATCCTGAGACTCTGGAGACCTGCTTTGTTTTGTGGGGCTCGGTTGCTTTGTATTATATTCAGCTGATCTCTGTCCAATCCTAGTGTATCAGTGATTCTGGGTTCAATTCTCAGCTGTTAAGAAATACAAGCAAGCTATGGTATATGTACACTATGGAATACTATTCAGCCATTAAAAAAATGGAGACTTTACAGCCTTTGTATTAACCTGGATGGAAGTGGAACACATTATTCTTAGTAAAGCATCTCAAGAATGGAGAAGCATGAATCCC
>CAUYON010167766.1:0-13976 GCA_963573935.1 Arctocebus calabarensis
TCTCTCAGGGAGTGATCTGTTTTTGCTCTCCACTTCTCTGCCTCTTGGAGCATTTGAGAACATTCAAAAGCTTCATCTTCAACTCCAGAGATCCTTTCTTCTGCCTCCTCCACTCTATTACTGAGGGAATCTACTACATTATGAAGCTCCTTGAATAACTTTCTCATTTCTTTGAGATATGCAATTTCTTTGTGCATTATGTCTAAAGCCTTGGAGATTTTGTCTTTGAATTCATTGATTTCTTGAGACAACTTTTGAACTACTCCTTGAATTTCTAATTCCAACTTTACTTCCATTCTTTTAATCTTATTTGCCATCCACATTCTGAATTCTATTTCTGACATTTCAGCCATTTGTTTATGAATGGCATATTCTGTTGTGTCTCCTTTGTCATTCCTTGGGGGATTTGATCTACTCTGATTATTCATGTCACCAGAATTTTTCCACTGGTTCCACCCCATGATTATTTTTCACAGTTTGGCTAAAGAACCTGGGAAGGTGAGATTGGATTGAGGGCTCCTGGAGTTATAGTTAACCAGCCCTTTACCAAAGTGCTGAGACTGTGCTGGTGACTGTGGCTTTCCCCCTACAGCTTTACAAAGGTCCTTTTAAGTCCTGCAGCCTGAGACTCTGAGGACCTGATTGGTGTCACGGGGGTAGGTGGCTTTGTCTTGTATTCATCTAGTCTCTATCTAATCCTAGTGAATTGGTGGTTTTGGAATTAAATCTGAGCTGGGGAGATATACAAGCAACTAAGGCACCCTACCCCCACCATGGACAACTGGGAGATGAGAAATCAGTCCCTCCTACAATGACACAAACAGGGCTCAAGCTTGGAGGGTCCCAAGGTGGCCGGCCCAGGTCAAGAGTTCCAAACCAATTGTCCTGGACAGCATAATCTCTGTTTAAGTGGGAGAGTTCAAAAGGTCTCCAGCAATCAAACAGCAGGGGTCTACTGGAAGCTCAAGTGTGACTTGCTCCAGTAGTCCATGGAGTCAGAAAGGCCCACCAAGCAAAAGAGTTAGTCCAGGGGTGTTGCCCCCTCCTTACCACCTTGCATCTCCACCATGCCCAGCCACTGGTAATCCCACAGGGCTATGACTTGGTTCCCTCCAATGAGCAAATGTGCCAGGGATTTGCACCTGCCAGAGTCAAAAGGGAATTAATGCCTCTTCAGCCATGCCACTGCACTCTGCCACCAGCAGGCAGGAGGAGCTGAAGCCTGACTCCCTCCAGTGCTCATTGGAATCTGGGGAGTGTTCTACCTGAGTCTGTTCCAAGACAAGGGTTAAAATTGTAGGATATGTTTTTCTCCCTCAGAAACTGCGCCTCTGCCCCAGCAACACTCCTCCTCTGGTACCCCTGCAGGGTGAGTTCTGACTCCCTCCAGAAGTCCGCAGAATTGGGGAGGTGTCTCTCCAAAATTTGACTGCGGTGGAAGCACTCCAGTATCGCTGCTGAATGGCAGGTGCCCCCCTCCTGCAGCTCCACCCACCACTGATATGCGTTTTTGTGGCACCAGGCAAGTCAACTCTCCCGTGTCTCTCTCCAGTTCTACTCAAGTCACAGTTTCAGTGCAACTGCACTGCTGTGGCCCATGCCATGTCCAGCCCTAGCAAGGAACCACTGGACACTCCAGTCTCTGCAGGGGTTAGGCTTCCAGACTGCCAGGTGAGGGGGGAAGGGTGAACTGAAAGTTCAGAATGGCAGGGAAAATATTTGTTCAAGTTTTATGCCATGCAGGAGAGTGCCCAGGCTCACAGCAGAATCTCTCTGGAGAAGGAGTCCCCAAGCCTTCAGCAGCTCTGTCCTGTGGAGTGAAACAAGAGGTCTTCTTCTTCTTTTTTTTTTTTTTAAGAGGCCTTCTCTTCACTGCATGCTGTTGAGAGCACACAGCAGGCCACTGTCTTGGGGGAGGGGATGGACTCTTATCTTCTTTGAGATGGGTTTTGTACCTGAAATTTGCTTCCTTGGAGTCTCAGCTTGCCTCAGCATGGATGATGTACATTTATCAATCTTCTCTCTCAGCTCAGCTCCCGACATTCAGCTTTATTTGGTTCATTCTGACCATTATCTCTCCCTCTTGATTGGAGCTTCTGTTGAAAGCTGGCTCCAGTCAGCCATCTTACCTCCTTCTCTCTATTTAAATTTTTTTCCACTTACTAAATTGTCTTCAATTACTTTGTACTCTTGCATATCTGAATCCTAGAACCTCCCCTCCAACCAATGGCATGAATCTATGAGGGTGCCTTAGCTGAAAAGAAGCTCAAGAGGCAGAATAGTAGCTCATATTTTATTTTGCAGGAACAAACATTTATTTAAGATTTAAACATCTGGCTTGGCGCCTGTGGCTCAACGGGCTAAGGCGCCAGCCATGTACACCTGAGCTGGCGGGTTCGAATCCAGCCCCAGGACCCGCCAAACAACAATGACGGTTGCAACCAAAAGATGGCCGGGCATGGTGGCGGGCGCCTGTAGTCCCAGCTACTTGGGAGGCAGAGGCAAGAGACTCACTTGAGCCCAGGAATTGGAGGTTGCTATGAGCTGTGAAGCCATAGCACTCTATCCAGGGTGACAGCTTGAGGCTCTGTCTCAAAAAAAAAAAAAAAAAAAGATTTAAACATCTGCCTCCTCCAGCAACAAGAAAACAATAGGGCAAGAGTGGCCAAAGGCTGACACAAACAATAAAACAATCAGGCCCCCCAAATAAAGTGTCAATTACTGTGGGAATCAATCTCCTAGGGAAGGATACATCACTTGGATGAGACACAAGGTTAGGCTTAGCCCCCTATTCCTGGATGAGACTTAGTAAAAAACAGGGGCACAAAGTGCTGCAGGGTCCATATCAACAGGGAAACCTGGTCAAGACAGGAGGTTATGGACATTCATAGTTGGCCAGGGTCTTCAGCAGTCAGTTGGCTAAAAGTGAGGGGAAAGAAAAATCCAGTCAAAGGTGGTAATTATGCATGTACCTCTGTTCCCTGCAGTGATAGGCCCAGTGCATCAGGTCTGTTTTTAGTTCCTACACTTTGTGTTCCACTTCTCTATTAGAATGACCCTCAGATGGTGGTTAACCCCAGGACCCTGCCACCACACCTCACCCAGGCCCCTTCCAGAACTAACAGTCAGTATATTGCTGGATAGTACCAGTTCCTTCTGAACTGCCCCTTCAAGGGGTTGCACATGTGAGGCCAGGGTCTGGTGCACCATCTCTGCATCCATGGGAGATTGGAAAGACATGGTGAGGATGCTGGTGAAGATCAGGTTGAGGCACCATCTGATACTGACTTTGCCTGTGCCTTAGGGAAGGGAAGAAGAAAAGCACAAACACAGCCCTCATGCGCAAAGAAGCTGCTGTAAACATGCATGGTGCAGGCCATGATTCACAATGAGCTTTCCAGTTCCACAGAGGAAGAATAGCAGACACTGAAGCTGAGTTTAAAGAAATACGTAGGCCACAGTAAAAAGGAATGGGTGAGTGCTCAACCATCAATTCTGCTTATTTTTTTTTTTTTTTGTCTGCAACGGGGTCTTGCTCTGTCACCCTGGAGTGCCATGGTGTCATCATAGGTCACTGCAACCTCCATCTCCCGGGCTCAAGCGATCCTCCTGCCCTAGCCTCTCTAATAGCTGGGACTACAGGCATTTTTTTCTATTTTTAGTAGAGATGAGGTCTCACTCTTGCTCAGGTTGGCCTCAAACTCCTGAGATTAAGCAATCCACCTGCCTTAACCTCCCAGAGTGCTAAGATTATAGGCACAAGCCCCTGTGCTTGGCCAATTTTGTGCCTTCTTTTTGCTTGTCCTCTTTGTCTTGCCTATAGCCAAAGAAGAAGTAGCAGCTGTCCTGGGAGAGCCCTAGGCCTTATCCTGATGGTTCTGCTACCAGTCCAGTACCTGGGCTAGTGCTAAAACTGGTGTGTGGTTCTCTGCCTCACTAGCCCTGTAGACAGAATGACTCAACCAGGTGACATTTAGCCAGCCTTCATAACAGAACTGTCATTATTTGTCATCAGAGAAATGCTAACTCAACCCACAGTGATATACTATGACATACTTATTAGAATGGCTAAAATGAAAAATAGTGACCATACTAGATGTTGGCAAGTGTTTGGAGAAAATGAAAATCTCACACACTGATGCTTGGGATGCAAAATGGTGCAGCCTGCTTGTTTCATAAAAGGTTAAACATACACTTGCCAAAGAAGCCAACTGTTCCATGCCTATATATTTAAGAGAAGTACAAACCATATGTGCCCACAAAAACTTGAATATGATTTTGTGGGAATGGAGACATGAGGAAACAATAGTTTTGCTTCAGGGGCAAAGCTCGCTCCTGTAATTATTGAGAGATGCATGAAACCGGACTACACAACTCTAGATGGCATGTAGCAAATCATCTTTATTTTGGGCCACCTTATATACACTGGTGGTCACGTACACACTTAATCTATGATCTATAGCCTTTTACCATTACCTAACTTCTTCTATCTAAAATTAACTTATGGAAAAACATTCAGTCTACAAATCACAATACTTTCTGTTTTTACATTCTCCTCAGACATGCATCAGCTTTTGAACAAAGTATCTAAATAAAGATCACAAAGAGCTGCAGGTGAACTGGAGAATGAAACCCCTTCAAGCACACACTTAGTTAACCCAAAATGGATTTATGACTTTGTTTCTCTACAGAGCAGAGTTCTTTAGGCCCCAGGCCATTATGTGCAGAAATATGTCATCCTCTGATCCATATCACCAGGGGTGGGGTTGACAGCCCCTAACTACCTGGGCTTAACAGAAGCATACTTTCAGAGTTACTGTTTTTATGGACTTTTACCTCTGGACAAACAGTCTCTGTGTATGCAGGGGGAGCCCAGCTCTCTTGCTTCTGTATTAGCAGAAGCCATTTTAACCCATTAAAGGTTTGCTTTGTGTGGCTTATGTTGGGTGGTCTTCTGACCCTACAATATAATTGCTCACAGCAGCTTTATTCACAATAGGCAATAATAGGAAACAATCTCAATATGGCATGTCCACATGATGTTCAGCAATAAAAAGAACAAGCTACAGAGACATACAATGCCATGGACAAATTTTAAAGTCATTATGCCAGGCAAAAGTAGTCAAACACATAAGACAACATACTGCATGATTTTACGGTATAAAATGCTCTAGAGTAAAAAAAGAAGAAGATTGTGGGTGCCCTGGGTTGGGAGTAGTGAGAAAGATCAATGGCAAAAAGTCACATAGTCTCTTTGGAGGATGATGAAAAATGTTCTATATTTTATTCTTGTGGTGGCTTTATGGGTGGATACAATTTTAAGAACTCATGGAAGTGTACACTTTAAATACATACAGTTTATTGTATGGGAATTATTCCACAGTATAGTTGATAAAAACAGCTGCCTCCTGCATGACCTTCAAAGGCAGATGACATGCTGTCTAATGCCAAAATGTTGGGAGAAATGGTAGAAAGAATCCAAATATTGGGGATGTGTCAGTGGTTTCTTGCTACTTACAGAGGAGTCCTACAAGAGAAAGATGAACTTGGGCTAGAGCTAGCACTGTACAAGCAAACTGAGAGGATGGTGCTCTCTGCCTGAAACCTGAAATCTTTATTGAATGTTTGCCTGATCATTTGGAACCCTGCAGATTGAGAAATATAAACACCCCGAAGCTCCAATTACAGAAATTTGTACAGGTGGCCCAGAATTAGCTTGCTAAGAAGGAAATTCAGACTATAGGAGCCAGCCAAGTAGTTAGTACCACTTAAGAGTATTGCATTCCCATCTGAGCCCACTGTTTGAGATGAGGCAGATAACCTCAAGGCAGGTGCCATTCATTGTCAGAGAGGGCCATAGGCCAGCAGGGAGACCAACCAATAAATAAAAGATAAGAGACTTCAGGCTTATGAGCCAAATCTAGATTAACAATTTTTGTAGTTGAACATGCTAAAAGCCAACCAATCTTTAGAGGAAAACTACAAGCTGGGCCTGCCAAAGCCAGTGATTGTTCCAACTCAAAGCAACCTTCCATGGGCTCCCCAAACCTGTAACAAGTAGGTAATAGGCTGCCAACATTGTGTAACCTTCAAGAGGGGAACACTCCCCAATGCTTGCTTCAGGTGTGGCCCAGAGGAAGAGATGGATAAGGTAAGACCTGCAGATGGTAAAGCCAGTAGCTAGAGAAAATGTGAGTACAAGTGAGTCTTTCCCAGAGGAAAAATACATGAACCATGCTAGTGGTTTCCACTATCCCATCCTCATCACCATTTCTAAGGGACCGGGACTGGCCAGGTCTCCACCCTGGCTATTCTATTGTCAGGACACAGACTGCTGTGCTATTTTGCTCAGGAACAATCACCTTTAGGTGCCTGAGGGCTATTCGCCTTAGCGGAAGGAAGAGAGAGAAAGAAACAGTCATAGAGGGAGAGAAACATACTTAATAGGAGAGTAAATCTTAGCAATCTTAGAAGGGCCTCAGGCAGAGGCCCTGTAAATAGGAGAAGTGAAAGAGTCAGAGTGAGCGAGTCTGTGAAAGAATGCACACACTCCAACTGCCTTCTCCAGCAGCTTCTTATAGACGTAATTCCATGGCTATTTACACCACAGATGTAGAGACTGCCAAGCACTGAGATTCTCCTCTCATGAGCTCTCATGTTAAGGAGAGCCAAGTCCCTTCCCCATGCCATTATCACCAAAGTGTTATATTACTGAGATGTTACCAGTGTTTCTTATCATTCTCGCTTCTCCTCCCCATGAGCTATATGGTCTGCTACAGGACCAACTAAGGACTTTGCTCCACTGCTGGTGGATGGTGCTTATATTATTCCTATGCAGAGGGATTTGTTCCATTGCTGTGAAACAGAAACTGTAATTTGTCTTCCTTTTCCCCCTACCAGCCAACTTCAAATTGCACTCCACTGGCTAGTCTCCCTTTCTTCCTTTTAGAAATAAAACTCTTTTGAATTTTACCTATGTATGCTACAATTCAGCTAGAGACTTATACCCAACCTCCCTCATCAATAGATATTAGATATGATCAGGCCCAGGTTCCTGGGTGGTGACCTCTTCACAGGGCCCTGCTTGTAAAAGAACTTCACATGTGGTCCAATACTTAGCTGTTGCAATCTGAAATTCTTAATCATTTTATATTTGAATTTCTGTTATGTGATTCTGATGGGACAATAGGATGCTGGAGTCAATATGCTAGTGTCGGCATGCAGATGTGTGGGCCCTAGCCTGTGAGAATGGGGAGGATGGGTAGCATGTGTGCCATGTCTGGGGCAGTCTAGAGTGACATGGGGCCCTGACTGTGGATGGAATATGTAGAATGTGAGAACATTCACACCTTGACTATCCATTTCTAACTGCCTGTGAACAGTTTCCCCCAAGTTGGCCCAGATTCATCATAAGTTTCATTTGGGTACACAACTCACTGTACTATGAGTCCTGTCTCTACCCCTCTACTAAAACTATGGAGAAGTAACAGATGAAGGCAAAAGAGGAAATGAGGATAATGTGTAGGTTCTGGCTGAGAAAGGGGAAGACAAGCTCATTTGTGTTATGTAATAGCTGTTGAAATACCTGTGAGGAGAGGCTAACCAACTTCAATCCAGAGGAGAGTCAGGATGTTGCCATGACAGAGAAGAAAGGGAGAGAGGGGAGAACCAGGATGGATAATGCAATGAGGAGAAGAAAGAGGGACTGGAGCTGTGGAAGGAGGTAATTTGTTCCTGCTAGGGGGTAATATTTTCCCATAGTTAGTTCTCATGGTTATGGATAGGAACTAAGAGACCACAGAAGGGCATGGAGGAGGCAGAGTCACATGGTCTCCAGATCTCTTTCACTATGGACTATAGGCCTCCCCCTCAGAGGGTAGCCCAGGCTTCCGACAGAGAAAAGACAGACCACAGAATCTGAGAAATACTTTAATTTCAAACTGCAATGAACTAGGTGACACTGTGTCACTAAACCTGACGAAAGAGAAGGATGCTCTGGCAGGGAGGCAGGGAGGCAGTGTTGCAGGGCAATAGGGCAGTAATACAGCAGAGCAGGGTCTTCCAAAGAGATGCTGTCAGGACAGGGGAACCAGCATGGCCATAGCTCCTCAACTCAAAAGGTATCAGCTACATTTATGTGGATACTGTGTTAAATCTGTCAAAGACAGCAGAGTCAGGTAAGGAATACCAATCAGGTCAGGTCCTAGCCCTCCCAGATGACCAAGAATGTGGGAAGTGTACAGAACGTGTACCACTCACTTCAAAGCTTCTGGAATTTTTCAATGAGGCTCTGCATGGCCGCTGAAACAGAGAGAGACATTAACTAGGCACTGTAGGTATAGGGAGGTAGAAACCCTCCTCTTACCCCAGGGGACCCACCTGTCACCAAAGTTAAAGGCAGATAAATTTTCTAAATAGGAACACAGTGTATGAATAATTTGCAAACTTTGATGCCTATCATAACCTATTAAAACATGTACTCTCCCTGTCAAGAATAAATTAAAGTGAAAATAAATGCAGTTTCTCCAAGTGTGCTAAAATAAGGTCTCTAGTTTCTTGATGACTTGGGATATGGAAAAAAAAAGGGGAGGGGAATGAGATTTAGATTTACTGAAAAAGTGTACATGTGGTTTAAACAATATATTTCTACATGGAAATATAGAATGGATGGATAGATGGAGTAGAAAGATTAGCTAAACAGATTAGATAGATTGGATAATGAGACAGATGGATAGATAGATAATGTAAATGCACAAAAAGCTCCAGGACCAGGCCTGCCAGAGTCTTTCTCCCACAGGAATAGTGGTTGTGCGTGGCCACCTATACCCTCAGCCCCAGCCCCATACTACCCCAGGTTCTCCACTAAGATACCATAGTCTTCCCGTGGTCTCAGCCTACCAAGTTGATCTTTAAGGTTGTCGATTTCTTTCTGCAGCACAAGACACTAGCTCAACAGGTAGGGGAGAAAGTGAAACCGTTAACATATTCTTGCCTCCAATCTCTCCCCAACCTCCACATCCCTCTCTGGCCTCTATCCCCACATTCCAAAACCCAGTGGCTAGCCTGGAATGGAAGCTTTAGTGGGAAGGATCCCTTCCTCCATGAGAAGGAAAGGGCGACAAGAGTCAGTATGACCTGGACTCAGACCCTACTCTTCAGCTTAGAGAACATTACTTGAGGGCAGCACCGTGTTCCAGGTGGCAGCTGCTTCCTTTCATATCTTGGATGGTGAAGATGTAGACCCTGGTCACCTAAAAGAGAACACAAAATCCAGCTCCCAAGCCCAAGAGAGGCAGAAAGGGCATGGAAGGGCCTATGGTGAGATAGCACCACCCATTGAGGGCAAAAAATTGCCCCTCCTCTGATCAGCAGCTCCACCCTTCTCTCCAGGCCTGCCTTCACTGGAACTCTGGCTCAAAGCCATTCCTGCTGCACTTATCTGTGGGAGAACTATTTCAAGGGTGAGGCCTTGCAAATGCCAGAGCCAGTTTTCCCTCAATATCCCCCTCCTTCTTAACCAAATCCTTTAGACTCACCCAAAGATGGGGGCGCTATGGGCTTGATGCCTGCCTGGGCCACAGCCAAGTGTTGTGAATTTCCTGGAACTTGAGAGGTCTTGGTCTTGGAGTCCCCATTCTTGTCTAATCCATAATGCATGGAAAGGTGAGATAGTCCTGGCCTGCTTACTGGAAGCTAAAAAAGAAATTTCTGGCTGATTAGGGGTGTGCGTGTATGTGTGCACATGCATGCACACACACACACACACACACGTGCATGCAGGAGCCAGCTTGATTGGGAAGTAAAAGCCTATCTCTTTTGAGCACTTTCTCCCTGGGTCAGCTAGGGATGCCAGGGGGGCTCTGAGAAAGCCCGGGGGCTCTTCAAGGAAGGCGGGAAAAATCGGAAGCTGTCCAACCTTTAAGGGGTTGGCCAATCCAAATCAGCTGCCATTTCACTTCCTTTCCAGACCCAATTCTTCCCAGGCTCCCTACTACCGATCTCTCTGAGGAAGAGGCCAAAAATGTGTAGTGTTGAGAACAGTGCCCGGCATATATTAAGGATTTGATTCCATTAAAATGACACTGACTTAGCATCCTAATGGCAACCTTAAAAAATAGAAGGAGCATATGAAAAGAGGTCTGTTGCAGGTACAAATGGGGAAGGGGAAGATGAAAGGCAAGGGGAGGGAGGAAGAATGAGGGTGGCCTACTTACTTGGCTCTTTGGTACCGGCTCTTTAGTAGGGTTGATTTCTTCTGGAGCCACCAGATGGAACTCCCTTCTCCTGCTCACCACAGGTTTCTTCCCAGCATTGTGACTGAGTCGTTTGGATCCCAAAGGGATCCAAAATGAGGAATTTTTCTCAGATCTTCCAAGCACAGGAAGGCCAGAAATTGGAGGAAAGGTGGCTGGTCCCGGAGGGCATCCTGAGACATAGACCTGGGATTTTCCCCCCAGGACAACTTTTGAGATGATGCTACCTAGTGGTTTCTTTTTGGGGGTCACCTTTTTCCTAGGGGCAGCCCGAGGCAGATGGTTGGACTTGCCTCCTTTCTTCCCACTGACCACGCTTGGCATCTTCTCCACTGATGACTTGGTAGGAGAAGAAATGTCGAACTCTCCAACAAACTGCCTTTGCATGGTTGCAGCTAGTGCCAGTGGGACAGAGAAGAAAGCACCTGGTCCCCCAATGGCTCCCTGCTTGGGAGTGTCTCCAGAATTCTCCAGGCCACTGGACTTGTTTTGGCTTCCTTCTTTGGGGGAAATGCCCACCCTCATCAGCTGTGTCTCAGGGAACCCATCTGATGACAAGTCAGAGAGCTCTGGGTCTGAGGGAGGCTGGTCGGATGAAGTCGGCCCCTGGAGATTCATAATGTTATTCAGTCACTTTAACGTCCATAATTCCCCAGCCCTGACTTTCCCCACCACCTTCCCCCAAGTCCCTTGGAATCCCCTCACCTAGGCCTTCAGGGAAAACCCCCACTCAAAGGGGCACCCAGTCCCTGTCAACCTCTTGCTCATCCCAGCCTTCCCATGAGGACCCCTCAGCCAGGATGCCGTTGCCTTCACTACCCCAGAGCCTCCCACTGTCTTCCCCCATCCTGCTCCCCTTTGAAGACCCGACCCAGGATACCCTGATCCCTGCTGCTTCCCTCCCTGTGCTCTGAGCTAACACCCACTCACTGAGCAGACACCTCATCATCATCTGCGGAGCTCATGTCCGGAGACAGCTGGGCAGCCCGGCAGAAAAACAGCACAATGCTCAGCGCTTCCTCAGCCTCACGCGTAGAAGCCGTTGGGGTGGGGGTGGGGTTCCACAAACCTGAAGCATTGTGCAGGTGTGCCAAAGCCCTCCAATCAGCGTGTGCTTCACGTTCCACGTTTTGAGGACTGGCAGTTAAGAGGCGGTTGGAGGCCCAGTGTCCCTCCAGTGAATTTCAAGTTTCAAAGCTCTGGTCCTGTCTCCTCCGTTGCCTCAACTCTAAAACGCAGAAGTAGCTACCTTTCTCTTCTGGGCCTATGAGGTCTAAATGCAATGGTGCTGTGAAGCATTCCAAGACAGAAAAGTGTAGTGAGCCTGTGTTCCCTAACAAAGCTAACAACACACTAAGTAGACTGGAGAAGATGTAAACAGTTACTAAGCAGGGAGCAACACGGGTCTCCGAAGGGCCAAACAGGAAATAGACTCAGTTTTGGGGTACGTGTGATCCATGACAGCTACTCACCTTGGCCATTGCGGTGGGAAAGCTGCCCTAGCATATGTCTAAGTAATCTTCATGGCTGTGCTCTACTGTATAACTTTATTGGCCAGATGGATTGTAGCCACATGCAGTAGTTTGCCAGCCACTGAATTAATTAAAAGAGGGCATTTCCAATGGTCACTATCACTAATCTAAAGATGCAAACCAATACCACAAATCATTTTCTCCACATTGTATCTGCAAAATTTAAAGAGCATGCTATTACAAGGTTATGAGGGAACCAATGTTTCTGCACATTGCTAGTGCTCATGTAAATTGGGATAGCCACTTTTCAAGCTAATCTGCAGAATCTATTGATAGTAAATTATACAACACTTATTTAGGCTCCCACAACCCTTATAAACACTGTAGATAAATATTAGTTGATCCTAGAAACAATCCTATGATTGAAGTATGTGCTATTGTTGCCAACTATCAGTAAGGAAACAGGTACAGAGACAGACAGTGGCTTTCCCAGGGTCACAAAACTTGTCAGTATCAGCAGAAGGAGTAAAACTAGGCAGTCTGGCTCCAGGGCCTTGCTTTGAACTAAAGGTATTAAAACTTAAAATGTCCATTTTTTTTCTATAACTGGGCAGATACACTGCCAGGCCTATCTCCTTGAAAAATACTAGTGTTGCATAGGAAAAATAAGGAATAATCTAAATTATTGGTAATTTAGCAGAGATTAGCAGAATAATCTAAATTATTGGTCCATTGGTAAGGAAATGGGTAAATGTGATAGGGCCTGTTCATCCAATGGATTAAAATGCAGTAGTAAAAAATAATAGATGACACTGTGTTAACTTACATTTCAAAAGCATCCTGATAACAGGATCCTTATAAGTATCCTTATAAAGCAAGGTGCAGAGCAAGATATAGCCTACAAGTTGTTAATTAAAAAAGCCCCCCAAAAGTCCTGTATGTTGGCTGTGGATACATATATGTATGAAAACAGGTAAATTTTTTTTAAGGTCTGGAAGTACACACAACAAATCCCTAACTCTGGTGGGGGGATGGCAGAGGTTGGGGTGGGTTGGGGATGCCATTGTTTGTCATATTTTCCCCGAACTTACGTTCCAAGCTTGCCAGAGCTGACTCTCCTAACACCTGAGGAGTGGCTCTGTCCTGGGTTTCTTTAAGGTCCTTGAGCATTACAATTTCCCATCTCCAACAGGCCTCTGCCCCTTACATGCTTCCCTTCCTCTCTTTCCCATTCAAACTCCTGTCCTCACACATCCTATTTTGGTTGATTCCCCAGAGCAGAGACCTGGAATGTCTGAACACCTCTTGCCTGTGGGAACTCAGATGTCTGATTTCCTACAGATCAGGGCAGATTTGGTGCAGCATAAATTCACACTCTTCTACTTCTGGCCATGTCTGGTTAACTCGCTTCCTTGGCTCTACCATGACTTTGATGTCAGACATACCTAGAAGTATGAACAAGGATATAGCAAAGTCTTGTGTACCCAGATGAATGTAGTTTCTAATATACCTCATGGATTCCATTTACTCCCTCCTCTCCCCACCCCACCACAGAGAGAATCCCAAGGACTTCCTAGATAAAAGCCAGGGTTGCCAACTTGGCCATTTCCTTGACACCCAACACTGTCTCACCTCTCTGTCCTTGCTCTTGGTATATTGAGGACCTGTGCATTTCTGTGTAAGGCCTATCTTTGTAACTACCCTTCCCCCTCCCGGACAATAAGCTTTTGCTATTTAACTACATCCTTCCTGCTGCTTTCTCTTTTTAAGACAAGAGTGGTTTTATAATTATTACCTTTTTATAAGTGACATGTGCACACTGTAAAAACAAACTTCAAAGATATACAATGAAAAGTAGGTGTTCCTCCTACCCTTGACCTGCAGTCCTCCTCCTCAGCTTATTAACCAGATTTTTTTTTTTTTGAGACAGAGCCTTAAGCTGTCACCCTGGATAGAGTGCTGTGGCATCCACAGCTCACAGCAACGGGCAACTCTTGGGCTCAAGCGAGTCTCCTGCCTCCGCCTCCCAAGTAGCTGGGACTACAGGCACCCACCACAACGCCTGGCCATTTTTTGGTTGCAGCCGTCATTGTTGTTTGCTGGGCCCAGGCTGGATTCAAACCTGCCAGCTCAGGTGTACGTGGCTGGCGCCTTACCCCATTGAGGCAACAGGCGCCGAGCCTCTAATTTTTTTAAGTTGTATTTTAGCTATTCCCAATTCTTTGATCTGGAAAAATACAAGAGGGAAAAA
>CAUYON010167768.1:0-23609 GCA_963573935.1 Arctocebus calabarensis
GGGTAGAGTGCCGTGGCATCACACTGCTCACAGCAACCTCCAGCTCTTGGGCTTAAGCGATTCTCTTGCCTCAGCCTCCCTAGTAGCTGGGACTACAGGCGCCCGCCACAGCACCCGGCTATTTTTTTGTTTTGCAGTTCAGCTGAGGCCGGGCTTGAACCCACCACCTTCGGTATATGGGGCCAGCACCCTGCTCGCTGAGCCACAGGAGCCGCCCTAGAACTCTACTTCTTTGAGTAACTGAAGGTTTATTAGTTTCCTTTGCTGGCATCACATTTGCCTGATTCTTCATGACCCATTTAACCTTGCTGTAGTTTCTCCGAATTGATGGAGTAAACACTCCTCTAGTCTTTACATTATGGTTCTCATGGGTGAGGACCCTTGTGTGTCAGGTCACAGGGATGAATGGATTGCCTCCTATATCACTGTGACTACTGAATGGGGTTGGGGTTAAGGTATCATATTAGAGTCACAAATAACAGGCTTATTGCCACACATGCAGATAGTTATGGCTGTTGCCAGATCCCTGGCAGGGTTTCCACCTGGTCAGCAGGTAGGTGCCTGGGCAAGTGGAACTAACACTGGCTATGACTGAGTGGTACTTGCAATATAGAGAGCTACTTCAGGCTCCTCAGCTGGGGCTGAGGACTTCATATCTGTCTCATGTGGCACAGGTGGACATGCCTCCCTCCATATCTCTGGGTTAGCAGGACTTTTCCTGACTTACTGCTGATAGGACTGGGGCCAGGTTACAGGGCTACTTCATGTTCTACAGTGAGATCATAGTAGTTCTGCCTTTAGGGACATGATCAGCTGTGTCTTTTCCTGAGTTCCTTAGTAGATGGTGCTGGTGGCAAGACCAAGAACAAAGGGTGTTTTAGCCAAGTTCACCAGGGTATGGGGATATTTCTATGTTTGTAGCCAGGACTTTTGTCAGTGACCCTAAGACCTGGGCACATGCTTGTTCTCTCAGAGCAGCATTTCTTCATCTTGGGCTCCACTGGGCTTGCAAGCTTCTTTCTGGATCCTGTTGTTTCCACAAAGGCACTTTTTTTTTTTTTTATGAATCCAGGGAACTTTATTGATGTTACATGACAAGGTGGGGCTCCCTAAGCCCCTCTCATTCTTCAGGGGGTCTGGTGTGGAAACTATGTCAAGAGGAGATTCTCAGTGAGGTGGGGGACTGAGTAGGCAGAGCACCCAGCCGCTAAAGGCCTTTCTCTTCCTCTTGTGCTCTGGCTGGGGCTGGTGGTCTGGGGGTTCTTACTCTTTGGAGGCCATCTGGACCCTAAGATCCACCACCCTGTTGCTGTAGCCAAATTCATTATCATACCAGGCAGTGAGTTTGACAAAGTGGTCATTGAGGGCAATGCCAGCCCCAGCATTAAAGGTGGAAGAATGGGTGTCACTGTTGAAGTCATAGGAGACAACCTGGTGGTCGGCGTAACCCAGGGTGCCCTTGAAGGGGTCCTCTGATGCCTGCTTTGCCACCTTCTGGATATTATCGTATTTGGCAGCCTTCTCCAGATGGCAGGTGAGATCCATGACTGACATTGGCAGTCGGGACACAGAAGGCCATGCCAGTGAGCTTTCCATTTAGCTCAGGGATGATGTTGCCCACAGCCTTGGCTGCACCAGTTGAGGTGGGGATGATGTTCTGGAGAGCCCGTGACCATCATGCCACAGCTTCCCAGAGGGGCAATCCACAGTCTTCTGGGTGGCAGTGATGGCATGGACTGTGGTCATTCCCTCTACAATGCCCAAGTTATCATGGACGACCTTAGCCAAAGGGGCTAAGAAGTTGGTGGTGTAAGAGGCATTGTTGACAATGGTAAGGCTGTTTTCATACTTCTCGTAGTTTACACCCATCACAAACATGGGACCATAAGCAGAAGGGGCAGAGATGATGACCCTTTTGGCACTCCCATACAGGTGAGCCCCAGCCTTCTCCATGGTGGTGAAGACGCCAGTAGACTCCACAACATATTCAGCACCTGCCTCACCCCACTTGATTTTGGTGCGATCTCCCACCTGGAAGATGGTTATGGGATTTCCCTTCATGACAAGCTTCCTGTTCTCAGCCTTGATTGTGCCATGGAATCTGCCATGGGTGGAATCGTACTGAAACATGTAGACCACGTAGTTGAGGTCAATGAAGGGGTATTGATGGTGACAATATCTACTTTTCCAGAGTTAAAAGCAGCCCTGGTGACCAGGCACCCAATATGACCAAAGCCATTTATTCTGACCTTCACTTTCACCATGGTGCCTCAGGGATGTGGCTGGCACTGCACTAGAAGAAGCGGCTGTCTGTTGAACAGGAGGATCAGAGAGCCCACAAAGGCACTTTTTGATCAGTTTGCCTGCCAAATTATTATTGTTGTGAGGGGTACAAGTGATTTTCTCTTATTAATGAGAAAATGTTAATTATTATTACAAATACTAAAATCTTTTTTTTTTTTTACAAATACTAAAATCTTATTTGTTTCTTAAATTATACATTATTTTCTACCTGGTGCTAATTTAATACAAAAGAAATAATAGTATTAATAGCTACTACTTATACATTTTGTAGTGTTTGCCCTTTTACTTTATTTGGTATTTGAAATAGCTCATAGAATCCACAGAAAGCTCCTATGAGATTTGTACATTTGTTGTCATTATTTTAAAAATAACCATCTGGAAGCTTAATGTGGTCAAAATCTTAAGTATTTTACTATGTGATTATTATTCTGCTGCCTCAATATAAGTTATTCTTGACACATTGTAGAATACGAAGCACTGGTTACAGCCTTGGTGTGGCTTATTGGGCTGTGTACAAGGGCAATGCTGATACCACTGCTATGGGTACTACTTCTTTGCTAAGCAGGATGAGAGACAGGACAGCAGTCCATGTTGAACTCGGCCATATCCAATATAAATGCACTTTCAAGACTTAGTGGCTATTGGTCTCTTCAGTTTTGATGATCATTATTTCATTCCAATCCCTACCCAGAAGTTCTTGAATTTTGAACAAAACTATACTTATGTAATAGTGCATGGACAATAGCACTAAAAAAACAGGTATGCTGCCCTATTTTTAGTGCCTAGAGAAACAAAATTCTGAAATGGTAAAAAAAAGTTTGGCCACATAGATTTCACTGTAAGAGCAAATTACAGTCAATCTGTCAAATTATAACAAGATTTCAGAACTACTAGGTGAAATTGATCAGCAAGGCATTGCTGCAAGATTTCACCTTAAGTGACATTAAACATTTGCATTTTACAAGATTAGTGGTTCTCAGTATAAATAAATCTGAACACTGGAAAATGCATTGTTATTAACATAGAAGGTATAGACTGCAGTTCAGTTTACTGAAATCTGGAATTTTGCATTTGGCCTCTTCCTTTGGCTCTGGCTTTCTTCCCTTGAGGAAAAACAGAAGCTAAAGCTATTGCAAGCCAAAGCATCAGTGAGACAGTCAGTATAACAGACAATGAAGTTGAACCAATAATGTCTTCATCCTTGTCACTCAGCCCAAGTGTTGAGAGCATAAACAAATGGGAGACATGACCCCACTTTAGAAACTGGGAACAATATGAAGCTGGTTATAGCATCAATGAAAAGGTACCCAGAGGGGCAGCATTATAGAAGGCCCATGTCTAGGCTGCGAATTAGTCTGCAGGAGATGTGTTTATTTCCATCTAGGTGAGTTGTTCAGCTTACACTGAAAGATTTCCTTTAGCTTTCACTGAGATGGCAGCACACGGATGCACACAGCTTTAGCACATCCCAAGGCTAAGCATGTGGATTGCTTAGTCTTACTGCAGTCTGAGGCTGATCAGTGTACCCCTACCCCAGCCAGCCATTATGCACAAACAAGTGTTGGCCATGGGAAACGGAGTTGGAGAGCTGTGTAAGCTTTCCACTCAGAGATCAGGCATGACACAGAAGGAAGCTGGATGCCTGACATTACTTCTCCTTTCCCCTTGCTCTGTGTACTCTCTAAATAGGCTTATTTTCATTTTCCAAGTCCCTGCTGTTAAAGAGTGATAATTTGATTTGAATTGTGTGGGTGGGCTAGGACAAAGTAGAAGTGATTGAAAGAAAATTATTACAATTAACCCACAGAAACCATTCTGAGACAGTTGAAAAAAATCCCAGTTGCTGGTAATGTTGCCTCTAATCCAGATGTTTTGGACACTAGTTAAGCTAGAATGTGTTTATAAACATTCTGCTTTGAACACAGTGGACCTCTTGTCTCAAATCATTACATGTACTTAGTATTTGAAATTAACTCGAGGCAGTTTTGTCACAATGTGGCAGCGGTCCTTCACGTTCTCTGCCAAATATTTATACACAGTTGGTCTTCCCTACCAAACTGCCAACTTTCAAAGCTTAGGTGTAGTACCAACAAATGACCACTGCAAATGAACCATAAACACTTTCTGGGTTAGTGTTAAAACAATCTTTGGGATTAGATAATTCTTTTTTTTTTTTACGTTGAATAAAACACTTTGATGGGCTTCTCAAGCCTACAGAGATACAGACTCTACTGTATCTCAACTATAGCTTCTATCTCGTATGAATGAGTTTAAGTCAAAGGTGCATGCAATTATTTTGCATAATCAAGTATGAAGAATTTGAGTTTCTCCCTAGAGAGATAAAGTGAATGATGATGAGAATAAGGGGATGGAAGAAAGAGGGTAACGTAAAATCTAGCAAGATAGCAAGAGAGGCTATCTTGGGCTGGTAGAGCAGGATAGGTGGTAACTTTTATGGCAGTCAAAGTCTGGTATGTAAATGTTCTTTGATTAATAGAGCTTTGTGGGAACAAAAGAAGAGGTTAGTGTTTATTGTGTGATAAAGAGTTGTTGAAAGAGGATGGAGCAAAGGAGTCCAGACCAATAATAGTAATAAAACAAAAACAAAGAGCCAGGTGAAAACAAACAAACAAAAAAACAGGGAGCACAGAAGTCTAAAAGAAGGTGAAGGGTGTTTGAGAGTTGCAGAGGGCTTTAAAATTCCCAAATCTCTCTCTCTCTCCTCTGTCCCACCCCATTCTATCATCTGTCAGTGAACTTGTGATTCCAGACATCCAAAGATTGTATAAACCTTCACCCTGAAGACATCTCGATACTCTCAGATAATACAAAATAATGCCTTATTTTTGTGGAAATAAAAGGAAAGGAAAATTTCTATGTCTTTTCTTTCTTTTTTTTCATCGGAGAAAGGGGTTTATTCTGCAGAACGCTAAGTGAGGGGACAGGAGAAATCTCTCAAATCCACCTCCTGAGAATCTGGGAGACAGGGTTTTTAACGACAGTTTGAAGGCAGGTGATTAGGTAATCAAGTTTGCTAATTGGCTCATTTGGGGGCACAATTATAGGGGTGTGGAAATCATCCTGTATGTTTCAGCTCCTGGGATCAGGATTCCAGTTGAGTTGGTTTCTGGGCATGGACCCCTGGTCTGGGCAGGTCAGCCAGTCCCCAGAATGCTGGCAGAAGGTTTAGAAACCACCTGGGGGTTGCAAATGATGATGCTACTGTCAAAGAAAGCTTCCTGGAGAGGTGGTCTCTGAGGTACGCCCTGAGGGAGGGGCATGGAGGTCCTGTAGGAGGCCTTGTCTTCCTGCTGCTGACCCTTTTGCCAGGACTGTCCTCCTCAACCCTGTCCCCTGCACAGGAGCTGGACCCTGATGTCCTTTCTTCATTGGCCAAGACTCAGCCCTGCCCTTCTGTTGGAATCCCTGCTGGTCGCCTTCTGGTGGGAGAGCCCGGGCTGTGTAGGCAGAACCCGAGTCCTACGGTCTCTTCTCACCCCGTCTGCTCCCCTGTGTTCCCAGGGTGACTCAGGGGTCCTGTTAGTCTGCAGTGGCGTGCTCCTATCAGGTCGTAGGGCCGCATCCCATGTGGCAGCCCCAGTAAGCCCAGCGTCTTCACCAAAGTGCTGAAGTTTATTAAGTGAATTTCAGAAACCATGGCAGATAACCCTGAACACCCAGCCAGTTCCCAGCCCTAGTACAATCCAGTGTGCTTCAAATGGGCCTCAAGATGATCTGACTGTCCAGACTCTGGACTCCTGCGTGCTTGGGCCTCAATTGGCTGAAGTTAGAGCCAGCTCAGCTGTACCAGACTTGTGCTTGGAGGCCTGCAGTCCTGAGCAAGTAGAGGTGTGGACAGGTGAGGACAAACAGGCAGGGCAAGGTTCGGATCTCAAGGCAAGTCAGGGGAGCCAGGGCACTTCGCTCAAGCTGGGCCCTGGGGGGAGGTGCGGCAGCGGAGGGTGGGATGCTAGAGGTGCATAGCCCCACATTTGGGGCGGGAAGATGTTATTATAAAGCACGCCTTCTGGGGCGGGGCTACATGCCCACTTGGGCGCAATAGCTGCTCTCAGGGCAGGTCTGGATCTCTGGATCTCGTGCGGGGGGATTCTGATGCAGACAGCTCTGGCTGAAACGACCAGTGGTTTCAGGCATGGCCTGTGAGGGGTGGGCACCCTGGGGAGGGGCCCAGTGGAGCTGGACAAGTGTCTGCTCAGAGTGGGCAGAGCACGATGGCGGTGTATGGAGCTCTGTTAGGACGTTGTCCAGAGGCAGAGCCGCAAAGGGTGGCCCTACAGCCATAGTGGAGGTGTATCACGCGCTCTCTGAGGGTGCGGCCTGTTCTGAGTGGGGCCTCCAGGGAGAGCTAATCTTGGGCGTGGCCACACTGATAGGGTCTAGCTCAGCACTTGGCCAGTCTATAGGTCAGTGTCCTGTCTGGTGCTATTTCTTGGGGAGACTTGGAGGTTCGCCCCAGGTGGTGCATAAATTGGGCTGGTACAGCGTGCGCTCAGGGCCCCGCGCGTCTGAGCTCCGAGGTGTGGGTTGGGTCTTGGGGCACGTGCTGGGAGGCCCACCAGGGAGTCCTCTGCCGCTGCTCTTTATGGTGGTCTTCCAGCCCCACATGCCCACTCGGTTCATGTAGGAGAGTCCGGCCCACAGCATCAAAGTGCGGGCACACCAGCACACGTAGAAGGTCACCAGGTAGGATGCCAGTGGCCTCCGGGCACTGTCTCACAGGTGACTGTGAAGAGCGTCTGGCTGAGGGAAATAAGGAGCCCCGCACAATGCTGATGTGAGACAAAGTCCATCTTGGTCAGGGAGTGGAAGACTGGCCGCAGCAGAGACCCAAAGAGGCCCGGCCGCAGGGCCGGTGTGGCGCCTTTGCACTAGGGTTAGTAACTGGGGTCTGGGCCTCTGCAGCCAAACTCGCGCCACCTGCACTGGCAATTCCAGTTGTTTTCTGTAGGTCTTTTTTTTTTTGCCTTTCCTGCTCATTGCTGCGTTAAGATGAGAGAGCATAAAGAGAAGGATAGATAATATTTCCAAGTAGTTATTGAAAGAATAAATGGTAGACAAGATTATAATTAATAGATAAAACAAACTCTTTAGATGAAGGTTTTTTTTTTTTTTTTTAGTAATATACCTTGTACCCCAGTTTATAAAGGTTTAAATATACCAGGGTATTTCACTGATTTTGGAATAGAACTCCATTTATTTTTAACTTTGTGTATTTTACAACCCATGGTAATGTAAAAAAGTAACACAGAAACACCAATGATGGGAGATGGGTACCAGGACTGGGTTTAAATAGATTTCTGTGGTTCCTTAGATCTTTTTTTAACCTCTTCCCCTTGCCCTCTCAAAAGGGCCTCACTATAGATTGAACGCTTTCAGACTAAAATTGGGGAAACCTTATGTGCATGGAGGTGGAAAACACATTATTTCAAAAGAATGGAAGATGATAGAAGGTTATCTTTGAACCTCAAAGTTTCTCTTTCTGGTAAATGAGCTATAAAATGGTTTTCTCAATATGAGCCCAATTTAGCACAGTCCTAAGTTTCAATGACTTCTGGATTTTTGAGGTCAAAAAGAATGGAAAAGTGAGTTTCCCATGATTGTCTCCTATAGAAATTCCATCCCTGTAATAAAAAAAATATTAATGTGAAGATGTCAACATGTTTACTTTTAATTTTTGTAACGTGTCAAGAAAGAGATGAGCGATCAAATCAATGACAGCAGACTTATGCCTCCTAAGTTACTTTTTAATTTTGTTTCTGGTCTGCTATTCAGTTTTTCTGTCAAAACAAGAATTGAGCCAAGCTCATCTACTTCTCGTCAGGAAAACGTATAGTGTGTTTGGAAGAAGTGGAAATCAATAGCAATAGACAGTTTTAAAAAAGAGCACTCCAATTGGTTTGGAATTCTTTTTTAGAAAGTTTTTGAAATTGACAGGAGCTTAGTTGACTTCACACAATAGCTGGTAAGGAGACGCCCACAGTGACACCGATGGAGAACTTCTGAATGATCTCATCTAGGACTCTGTATAGAAGTTGGAAATGTCACCCGTCGGAACTCAGTTTTTTGAAATAAGCTATTTCTGTCTGTTTAAATGTCCTATAACTACAAATTTTTATAATTCATTTTTATTCAGTTTCTAAACTGCCCCTCTTCACCAGACCCACAGGGGGCGCTCGCCCCTTGCAATATTTTCTTGTTCTTCATTATTAACATCTGTCGACCTCACTTCTTTGCTCAGTCTTTAATCCCACTTTCCTTCCCTTCTTCTCTTGCCAATATCCTCCAAACCCTTATATCCCTGGAAGTGCATTGCACCATTCTGGAAAAATGCCAGCCCTAGATGAATTTTAGGATTAATTAATTTTTCTGGATAGCTCTTCAACATCTAAACATTCCTCAGAAGTGTGGCAGATGTTTGCCTCTGTGAGTCATTGTCTCCAAAGTCATTTGATCTGTGTCTAGAAATTCTCCCTAGCCAGATTTCATTCTTTTTGTTCAGTATTTTAATATTCTTCCAGTTTCTTCAAATGTGGGACCTCTTCCTAACTTGTTTTCTCACAGCCTCAGATCATCCCTACCACTTCCAGAAAAAATATATATATATTTTTGTCTCCTCACTTACCAACTTATTTACATTTAGTATTTCTTCTTGACCATAGGCTAATAAGAAAAATGTGCCTCCTGGAAGAAAACTCTTCACCTTCCTCTGGGCTCCATTGCATATGGCTTCCTCAGGAAATTCACTTGGTCTTATTTCTCCTCTTGTAAGTTCAATATCCCCTCCTTAAAGCATCTTTACAGCATTTCAATATTTTAGCATCCTCAATTCTCTACTGTTCAAAATTATTTTTTCTTCTGTCTCAAGTCTCCTTAAAGTTAAAGCTCTCTTATTTATTTATTTTTAAAGCTCTCTTTTTTACATTCAGGATTCCTTAAAGAATTTTCTGTATTTGCTGTCTTTATTCCTTTCTCTACTACTTTCTCTATTCCTTCATTCCTTTATATTTTTATTGGTCAATTTTGTTGTAGCAACCAATAACCCCCCAAATTTCAGTAGCTGGTAACACCAAACATTTATTTCTTGCTCCTGTTCCATGCCAGGTACCAGCGGAATGCTGTGTGACTCTGCTCCCTGTGGCTTGTCATTTTGGGCCCATTCTGAAAGAGCAGCCCTTTGGGGAAATGTGCTTTCCAAGCAAAAAGGAAAGAGCAAGAGCTGTGAAAACATGTTGCCTTTGACACTTTTACTTGGAGCTGGTTAAGCTCTAATCTACAAATCTCTGTGACACTCAAACATGATCATTCTTTGCAAAATTGGTATAAGCCAAGAAATGTGGAAAGCCATTTCCCTCGGACATTAACTAATTTAGTAATGAGAGCAGAAATTTAGGGCTACTGGCTGGGCTCTCAGTGCTGAGATCCAGACTCCAAGTTTGTGTGTATCTGTGTGTGTCTGTGTCTGTAAAGGCCTCCAAGGAGCAGGTTCCAGAGTGTATGGCTTTCACTGGGACCTCCCATATCACCATTTAACCTACTCAACATTTTAACCTAACCAAGATATTTTGGCCCATACCTGTTCCTTCTCTAGGAGTATCAGGGCAGAGATCATATTTTTCTTCTTTGGTGTTAATACCAATGCTCCAATTTACCCTCATGTTGCTGGGCCTCTTTCTGAAATAGAAATGGGAAGCCATGCTTCTGCCTAAAGCTTAGACACTCAGAATCTCCTCACCCTCACGAGAATCCTGGCTAGCCACAGTTTACACTTCTTTCTCCTTGCAGACTCTTGCATGCATCATTTTGGCAGTTTGAACTAGTAAAATTTGTTCTCTGGCATCTGCTGTTGTCTACATTTGTCTACCATTCACTTATTTATGCATTGGCCTCCTAATCATCATCTTAAAGCTCAACTTGGATGCAACCTTCTCTGTTGCATGTTTTTCTCCGTTGCATGTTTTCCTGTTTCCACTAAAATCCTATTACCTAATCCCGACTAAACACTTACTTTTACTCTCTTATATAATTCTTGGTACAAAGTCACAGCAACTTATGCAGAGGGTGATAACAAATGTATACACATGTTAAGAATGGAAAACACTGTATTAAAAACTTAATTCTCAATATGTACCAATAACAAAAGATGAATATGAGTCATGTTGAGCACTTTTTGGAATTGCAGAAGTCAAAATGAGTTGAGTATTATAAATTTAATACAGATTTTTTCCTTTCTTAAAATGAGTATACTTTGGAGGGCACCCTCTGTATGTGTAATATATACACGTACGCATAAAACTTGTATATAAAACAATATACATGTGACTAATATGTAATATATATGTTTGTGTGTGTATGTATTAAGTACCACATGTAGGAATTAATGTGTAATAGGAGATGAATACCTGCTGGCTAAAATAACAAAGTTACTCTTATGCTCTTATCTAGCACGTTTTTCTTGGGCATTAAAAGATAAACTGCGTTACTTTGAAGTTTTTCTGAAATAGTCAAACTTGGTCCAAAAATAAGAAATTCTGGTTTTCATTTCATACTTCATTTTTTCCCAAAGTAATCAGTTTCAAGTAGAAAACTTATGCAAACCGTACACACGTCTAACTTCAGATCCTTCTTCCACAGTTAGTAGAGAGACACGTTCCTGGGCTATGTCTGACTGCCATTCATTTCCATGTGAATTACCTGAAGTGCTGAACAATTTAGTAGAATTGATGAGTCTTAGCAAAGAATTTATATGTTGCTTTTCTTCATTTATATTACTTTGGGTTCCCAAAAAGTTTCATTTGAAATATTGCACTCGTCTCTTAAATAGTTTCCTTTCCTCCAGTCTCTCCTCTTTCCCAAATACTTTCTTCAGAATGAGTTGTTTTTCAAAATATAAATCTGATCCTTTCACTTTTTAGTTAAAAACTATCCATAACTTTCTATTTCCTACAGTATTCCTAAGCTGCACCTCCCTATCCTTCACTCTTTATCCCTTTTCAATCAACTTTCATGTCATTTATCATGTCCAGCCTCTTCTCTCTAGGCCTGCAGCTACTGATAATTAAAGCATCTATCAGATTGTGCCTGGATTACAATGGCCTCTCAATTAGTGGTTCTTCTTTGAGGTTTGTCTTTTTCTAATAACATTCTTTACTCTGCTGCCAGATTAATTTTTTTCTAGGTTATAATCAGATCACATTCAACACAGCCTAAACTCCGTATTTTTTGCACAGTTTTTGATCTGTTTTTATCTTCTTCTTTTTCTTTTTTTTCCCCAAATAACACTGGTACTTTCATTTGGAAATCCTTCAGCGCTGTCCTTCTGGAAACACTTTCAATATGGAGTTTGATCCACTTTGTGAAGCGTTTTCTGTTCCCCTCACTACTTCCTGAGCAATCACCATTCATCTCATCTTTGGTATTCCTTCTTTATTCTTTCCATATTTCCTTAAAGGTCATGATAATACTTAACTGACTTTTTACGCATGCCTATACTAAGTATTTTTATACACTTTCTGTTTTAAGTTTCACTACAGTTTAGAAAGGAGGTCTATTCTCTGATTTGAACACAGGCAGTCCCTGAGTTACAAATATTCTACTTATGTACAACTCACACTTATGAATGAAGGCTATTATAGATAATAAGTAAATGTATCTGTTCCCAACTTCTATGCACATTCAACTTAAGAACAAACCTATAGAACTTATCTTGTTCGTAACCCGGGACTGCCTGTGTGTATTTCTTCCTTCACTTTACACCGTATTTGTTAATCCTCTGTAACATGTCTCACATTTTTATACTGCATTAGAGCTTGACTAGGCAATGGGTAATGAAGACATAGATCCCATGACAGAACTTCAGGAAAGAGGCTCTAAACATGTGAATAACTGAAAGTAATGACACACATGCCCAGATGTCAGAGGATTTAGACGCGGGATGTTAAGGCCATATAAATAATATCTTATGTGACCATGCTGCTAGTGCTTCTCTGTGGCTGTTGAGTAAATTAAAACAGAGCAAATTTTTTACCTTTCAAATATACGTAGCATTCTTGAACCCATTCACCCATTTTTAAAACCTTTTTTATTATATACATTCCAGTCTGAAGACACTTTGGAAAATATACCAAATTATAGAAATTACAATTGTTACTATGCCAGTTGAGTTTAACTCTTCATTTGCTGAACATTTTTTGCATTCTAACGTAAGATTAACTTTAATATAAGATGGAACATAGAGTCTGACTGAACTATATGAAACAATATTCGCTGAAAATTTCTATTTTTATCCCCATCTTATTTATATTTTTAATTTACTTTTTATTCCTATATAATATTTGTTATATACATGTGGAGTACATGTGATATTTTGTTGCATGTATAGACTGTGCGATTGTGAAGTCAGAGTATTTGGTGTGTTCATCACCCTGAGTGTTTATCATGTTTGGGGAATAGGTTAAGTCTTCACTTCTAGTTACGTTGAATGTAAAATACACTGTTGTTAACTCTAGTCACCCTTCTCTGCTGTCAAGCGTTTGAACATATCCTTCTATCCACCTGTGTGTTTGTACTTATTGACCAACCTCTCTTTTTCCTTCCCGACACATCTTCCCAGCCTGTGGTATCTATGCTCTACTCTTTACCTTTATGAGATCCATGTATTTTTTTTAGCTTCCACCTATTTGTGAGAGTTCACAATATTTTCCCTTCTTTGCCTGGATTGTTTCACTTAAAATAATGATCTGTGACTCGACTCATGTTGCTGCCAGTTATATAATTTCATTCTTATTTGTGGCCAAATAGTATTCCATTATGTACTATGTACCACACGTTCTTTATCTATTCACCCTGGGGTAGACTAGTTGATTCCCTATATTTCCTATCGTGGGGCAATAAATAAGGAAGTGCAGGAATCTCCTTGATATCCTGATATTTTTCCCTTCAGATAAATATCCAATCATGGAATTGCTGGACCATATGGTAGCTTTATTTTTAGTGTATTGAGAAACCTGTTTTCCACACTGGCTGTACTAATTTATATTCCTACCAACAGTGTCTAAGAGTACCCAGTTCCCTGCGTCTTCACAAGCATCTGTTATTTTTATCTCTTCAATAATTGCCGTTCTAATAAGGTAAGAACTTTTGTAGCTTTTTAAAAAATTCGAATACATTTGGGAGTACAAGTCAGATTTTTTATATATATGTGAGAGATCAGGGATTTTAGGGTACCCATCACCTGAATAGTGTACATCATGCCCTAGGTAACAACTCTCCTCCCCGTGACTTTCCAATCTTCATTCTGATCCTCTGTTTGTCCCTGTGTAGCCATAGTTCAGCTCCCACGTAAAATGAGAACATATATAGCATTCATATTTCTGTCCCTGAGTTACTTTACTCAGGAAAATGGCCTCCAGTTCCATCCAAGTTGCTGCAAAAGGCAGTATTTCATTTTTTTCTTATCACATGTAGTGGAATATTTGTGTGAATGTATGAGTATGTATATATGATATACATGTAATACTTATATATAACATTTTCTTTATTCACACAGTAGTTGATGGGCAGTTATGTTGATTCCATGTCTTTACAATTGTGAATTGTGTTATGAAAAACATATGATGCAAGTACCTTTTTGAGATAATGATTTTCTTTTTATTTGGTTAGATACCCAATAATGGGAGTCTTACAAATCCTTTGCTAAGGTCATTGCCAGAATAAATTTTTTTAGGTTTTCATCTAGGATTTTGATTGTTTCAGTCTTTAATCTGAAACCATAAAATGAATTCAATTAAGTCTTAAAGCCATCTTGAGTTACGTTTTGGATATAGTGAGATACAGGGGTCCAGTTTCAGCCTTCCACATGAGACTGTCCAGTTTTCCCAGCACCATTTATTGAACAGGATGTTCTTTCCCCAGTGTGTGTTTTTGCCTTCTTTGTCAAAGATCTGTTGATTGTAGGCATCTGATTTTATTTCTGGGTTCTCTGTTCTGTTCCAATAATGCGTGTGTCTTATGCCAGTACCATGCTGTTTCGGTCACTGTAGCCTTGTCATGTAATGTTGTTTAAAGTCAGGTAATGTGATGGCTACAGATTTGTTCTTTTTGCCTAATTGTATTGGTTATTGATGAATATTTTTTGTTCCACATGAATTTTATGATTTTTTTTCTAATTCCATGAAAAATGACATTAATATTTTGATTGGAACTATACTGAATCTGTACATTTCTTTGGGTAATATGGTCATTTTAACAATATTGATTCTTCCGACCCCTGAGAATGGTATATCTTTCTATCATTGGTATCATCTATGAATTCTTTCATTAGTGATTTGTTGTTCTTCCTGTAGACATCTTTCACCCTCTCGGAAATTTATTCTGAGGTCATTTACTTTTTCTCATAGCTATGGTAAATAAGATTGATTCCTTCATTTATTCTCAGCTTGGGTATTAATGTATAGAAATGTTATTGATTTTTGTACATTGATTGCAACCTGAGATTTCCCCATATTCGTATGTCAAATCGAGAAGATTTTTGGAAGAATTTTTATAGTTTTCTAGGCATAAGATATCATTAGCAAAAAGAGATAATTTGACTTCCCCTTTTTCATTGGATGCCCTTTAATTTTTTCCCTTGTCTGGTCATGTCGGCTAGGATTTCCCATAGTATGTTGAGTACAAGTGGGGAAAGTGGGCATCCTTGTCTTGTTCTTGAGGGGAATGCTTTCAACTTTTCCTTATTCAGTATGATGTTAGCTATGGGTTTATCATATGTGGTTTTTATTATTTTGAAGTATGTTCCCTCCTATATCAATTTTTGAGGGGTTTTATCATGAAGGGGTGCTGGATATTACTGCATGCTTTTTAGATGATTATATGGATTTTAGTTGTTTTTTTTTTTTTTGTGGTGATGCAAGTCTCCCTATGTTGTGTAGGCTGGTCTCAAACTTCTCCCACCTCAGCTTTTCAAAGTGCTAGGATTATAAGCATCAGATACCTTGCTCAGCCTAAATTTCCATTTCTTTTTTTTTTAAATAATTTTATTAAATCATAATTGTGTACATTGGTGCAATCATGGGGCACAGTGTGCTTACTTCATATACAATCAGAAATATTTTGATCATACTGTTAGAGATAGCCTTCGTGGCATTTTCTTAATCACTATACGAAGACATTGATATTCTACATTTAATAAGTTTCACCAGTACCCTGCTAAGATGCACCTAAAAGTTCATAGTACTTTTCTACTGAATGCATATTGCTTTAACACCATACTGATGTCAAAAATCTTAAGTTGAACACACAAGACATGAACCATCTGTGTGCATTCTCTTGTTGTCCTTGTTGTTTAGCAGGTCCAGGCCAGGCTCGAACCTGCCAGCCTGTGTGTGTGTGGCTAGTGCCCTACTCACTGAGCTACAGGCACTGAGCCTGTGTGCATTCTCATGGGAAAACTTCCAGGTGATGCAGAAACATATACAGTAAAAATCAATTTTTCCTCTCCTCCTCCGCCCCCCATCTATTATTAGCCTGGACAGACTGGCCTCTGTGTCTGTATATACATATACATGTATAGATATTGTTTCCTTTTTGAGGCACAAATAACATCATCCTAATAAGTATTGTTCTTTTTTTTTTTTTTAGAGACAGAGTCTCACTTTGTTGCCCTCAGTAGAGTACCGTGGCATCACAGCTCACAGCAACCTCCAGCTCTTGGGTTTAGGCGAGTCTCCTGCCTCAGCCTCCCAAGTAGCTGGGACTACAGGCACCTGCCACAACACCTGGCTATTTTTTGGTTGCAACCGTCATTGTTGTTTGGCGGGCTGGGCTGGATTTGAACTCACCAGCTCAGGTGTATGTGGCTGGTGCCTTAGCCACTTAAGCCACAGGCGCTGAGCCTTTTTTTTTTTTTAAGAGAACAAGTCTTACCACGTCACCTTGGATAGAGTGCCATGGCATCACCATAGCTCATAGCAACCTCAAACTCTCCAGCTCAAATGATCCTCTTGCCTCAGTTTTTCTATTTTTAGTAGAGATAGGGTCTCGCTTTTGCTCAGCCTGGGCTTGAACTCCTGAGTTCAAGCAATCTCCTGCTTCGCCTTCCAGAGTGCTAGGATTATAGGTGCTAGGATTACTGTGTCTGGCTACTCTGACTTTTTTTTTTTTGAGACAGAGCCTCAAGCTGTCACCCTGGATAGTGTTGTGGCATCACAGCTCACAGCAACCTCCAATTCCTGGGTTCAAGCGAATCTCCTGCCTCTGCCTCCCAAGTAACTGGGACTACAGGCACCTGCCACAACGCCCGGCTGTTTTTTGGTTGCAGCTGTCATTGTTGTTTGGTGGGCCCGGGCTGGATTTGAGCCTGCCAGCTCAGGTGTACGTGGCTGGCGCCTTAGCCCATTGAGCCACAGGCGCCGAGCCTCTATGACTTTTTTTTTTTTTTTTGGTTGCAGCTGTCATTGTTGCTTGGCAGGCCTGGGCTGGATTCGAACCCGCCAGCTCAGGTATATGTAGCTGGTGCCTTAGCCCGTTGAGCCACAGGCGCCAAGCCTCTATGACTTTTTTTATTGAGATCTTTTCATATTAGTGCATGTAGATCTTCTTTCTTCTATTTTTTTTTTTTTTTTTTTGAGACAGAGCCTCAAGCTGTCACCCTGGGTAGAGTGCCGTGGGACTACAGGTGCCTGCCACAACGCCTGGCTGTTTTTTGGTTGCAGCTGTCATTGTTGTTTGGTAGACCCGGGCTGGATTCGAGCCTGCCAGCTCAGGTGTACGTGGCTGGCGCCTTAGCCCATTGAGCCACAGGCGCCGAGCCTCTATGACTTTTTTTTTTGGTTGCAGCTGTCATTGTTGCTTGGCGGGCCTGGGCTGGATTTGAACCCGCCAGCTCAGGTGTACGTGGCTGGCGCCTTAGCCCATTGAGCCACAGGCACTGAGCCCTTTCTTCTATTTTTAATGGTATTTTTTGTTTCTGTAGTACGTATATATCATAATTTAGTAAATAATCTCCAATTGGTGGACATTTAGGTTATAATTTAGGGGAGGACTCACTACCATTCATCAGAGGCCTATGACACCAAGAAATGAAAGGGACAAGTAAGGATTCAGATCACCTCCCATACACACATTTCATGAACCCGTGCCTCAGACAAGCGAGGGACGTGAGTATCAGTTCTAGTTGACTTCTCCCACATCTGACACTAGCCCTCTGTGGGCAGGCTCTGGCCACATGAGCCAACAGTATATACACAAAACCTGACTCGGCACTATCTACCCTGCCTGTCACAGAGCTGACTGGTGTTTGGGCTGGCTGTGTTGTCTGCCTGTGGTGACTGTACAGTGCTTGGTTTGGGCCCACAGGGGCCACTTATCAGGTGTCTGACAGCCCCATTTCCCTCCCAGGTCTCCAAAGGACATCGGTGTTTGACCGCCTCGGCGCAGAGACCAAGGCAGACACGACAACGGGGCATAAAGTGAGTTGGGAATGGAGGAACAGCTCTGGACTCACAAATTCTTGTCTTGTCTGGGTGGTGTTCCTGGCACTGCCCATCCCCATGAGGGATTAACTCTCATCCCTCACATGCCCCAGCTCACCTACCTTTCCAGTCTCAGTGTTCTTCTTTGCGCTGGCTGCTTGCCCTCTGTCTTCTGCCCTAACTTTTCTCCCAACTTCCAGCCCCAAGCATCCAGCAGACTCCTGGATGCCTCCCGCCCACCATGTCCTAAACTGGCCTCAGCATCTTCTCCCAAAGCAAGTCGTCTCCTGGGCCCTCATGTCAGGGCTGCCAACCACCCCCATTCTAGTCAGTCACTGAATCCATGACCCCATCTGTCTCCACCTCCCCTGGTACCTCCCCTTATTTGGATAGGGCAATAGCTCCTAACCGGTATTGCACAGCTGCCATTAACCTCCCCTGTCCCCATAGCAGCAGCATGTGCTGCCCATTGGCAAGGGCCCGTTCTGCTCCCCTGCTCGAAGCCCTGCAGAGGCTCCTCACTGCTCACAGTGACACTTGCTTCTCTTGCCATGGGGGCCTGACTGTGTGGCCTTGGCCATTGCACTTAAGCCCTTTATACCTCAGCATCCTCATCTATACAATACCCACCTCAGAGAACAGTCATGAGGATTAACTGAGAAGATAATCTGTGCCATGCTGGGGAGTCTGGTATGTGGTAAGCTCCCCAGCTGCGTTCCTGCCTCTGCATCCTTCACTTGCCAGGATACAACCACTCTGGCTTTCTCTCCCTTTCTGGAATCTTATCATAAGTATGATGATAACATCCAGGATCATGCGGCATATAAAGAACTTGGCACATAGTGAATGCTCAATAAATAGGATTATTGGGGCGGCACCTGTGGTTCAGTGGTTAGGGCGTCGGCCCCATATACCGAGGGTGGCAGATTGAGGCCCAGCCCCAGCTAAACTGCAACAACAAAAAAATAGCCAGGCCTTGTGGTGGACGCCTGTAGTCCCAGCTACTCAGGAGGCTGAGGCAGGAGAATCGCCTGAGCCCAGGACTTGGAGGTTGCTGTGAGCTGTGTGACACCATGGCACTCTACTGAGGGAGTTCCTCCCTAGAGACTTAGCGTATGCTTTTTTCTCTGCTGCTTTATTCTGGAGGGCCTGGCTTCAGAGAAAGTCCTCTGAATGCCAAGAGGAGATAAGCTGGCCTTGTCTTCTACTCTCCAGCACTCTGCTATCCTTCACAGATTGCATCACTGTCATTCTTACAGAACTGTTTGTGTCATTTCTGATGCCAAGTCTGTCTACCCAACTGGACTCTGAGCCCCATGAGGGCAGGGGGCTCATCACTACAGTTTCCCCAGCCTAGGGCCTGGTACAGACTTGGGACTCAGGAAATTTACTTTGGTTAAGTGCATGCAATATTAATCTTCCATTCATGCCCCCCTTGCAAATTATCTTCCCTCTGCATGGCACAGCCTTTTTCTTCTTTATTAGACCCACTTCCATTCAACCTGCAGATCTCAGCTCAGATGTCCCCTCTTCCCAGAAAGGCTTCCCTGAATGTTGAGGCAAGGTTAGTTGCTTCCCTTGGGCTTCCCCAGCCCCTTGGCATGCCCCCTCATGACTCTCCTCACTGTTTAGGGTGTAACTATGAGTCCCAGGATGTCAGGCGCAGGAGGCAGCTCTCCATGAGTGTGTACTGAGTGACTAAAGGACTCCCTTGTCCTGTCTCTGACCTCTGCAGCCCACAGGAGTCTTCAGTCGCCTGGGGGCCACCCCAGAGATGGATGAGGATCTGGCTTGGGATAGTGACAACGACAGTAGCAGCTCTGTCTTGCAGTATGCTGGGGTCCTCAAGAAGCTAGGGCGAGGCCCAGCCAAGGCTAGTCCCCAGCCCACACTGACTGTCAAAGCCAAGGCCACAAGCTCAGCAACAACAGCGGCTGCCCCGACGCTGAGGCGCCTGGCGCTTTCCTCACACTCTGGGCTTGAAAGGAAACCAGAGTCCCTGTCCAAAGTCAGCATCATCCAGAGACTGGGCAAGGCTGCCCTCGTGCCTGACGCCCAGGACAGCCAGGTCACAAGCACCAAGAGTAAGTCCTCGGCCGAAGTCAAGGTCACCATTAAGAGGACTCTGGTGGGGCCCCGGGGGAGCAGCTCCAGCGAGGGTCTTGGTGCCCAGATGGACCACGCAGGCACTGTGAGCGTGTTCAAAAGACTCGGCCGCAGGACCTTCTAGCCCACATGTGTGGGGTGGGTGCAGGTGGCAGAACCGCAGGTGTCTGCCCCAGCCCCCTCCAGGCTCCTGGCTCCGTCCCCTTCCCACCAGCTCCTGAATGGCACTGCTGTCTCCCTCAGGTGTTCGAGCTGGGCCCGAGTATCCTAGGGACTCCCCCCATGTTCCCTAGTCTGGGTTGATTGTGGCCTGACCTTGCCCACTCTGCTACTTTCCATCTTTCATGTCCTCTGTTTTCTCCTCTCTCTGGCCTTGGCAAAACCCACATTTCTACCTCTCCCAAGTGCCAAGTGCCATTTTCTGTCCTATGTTTCCCCTTCTACCCTCTCAGTAGCATCTGCTACCTCAAGCCCCAGCTCCTCAGCCTCCCTGTCCCCCATCACCCATAGAGTGAGTGTCACCTTGGGGGGCTCCCTCATGCCCCTACCCCACCTCACTCCTCTGTTCCCACCCCTATTACTTTAATCTTTCTCTCTCTTCACTCTGTTCATTTCTCTTCTGTTTTCTGTCCCTGTGGCAAGGCCCGACTGTCCGCTGTGTCCTGCCTGACCCTCCTGCACCTCTGGCCTCCCAGCGACCCCCTCGTCGACAGTGGCGCCGAGCCTGTAAAGACTGTTAGCCACCCTCCACTCCCAGGCTGGAGGGATGGCCCCAGACCCTGCCCTGTGGCCAGGGCACCTCTGTTTTCCTGCCTTGGACATCTTTTTCTCTGAAGTCTGTGGTGGGTGGTGGGCTAATGGCCCTGGGAAGGGAAGCCAGTGCTGAGAGAGAAGACAACAGCTGTTTTAATATATTTTTGTGACTTTCAAACTGTTTCCCTTCCCTCCTTCAGGGTGGGTTACAGAACTGTTTTCACATAAGGACAATGTGGGGTGCAGAGGGTGCTGGCAAGGGATTGAGCTCAAACTCTGAAGATCAGGCCCCCTTGTCTACCTCTTTGTTGCAGGCCCTAGGTGGAGTGGAGTGAGGGTCACTTTCAGTGTTCAGTTGGGTTGCCTTCTCTTCCTGACAGGCTGTAATGATCTGTCACTCTGCCCTCTCCCCCCAATGCATTTCAGCTGTTCCTGCCACTCTGCCTGTTAGTGGCTTTCCAAATTATGGGCTCAGTTTGTGAGGCAGTGAGTCTGAGTCAGCACTGATTTCACCATTTACCCCCTCCTGGCTGCACGGCTCCTGTGTGCCAGGTCTGTTCTAGGAGCTGGGGAGCCTGTAGTGAGCAGGGCAGATGAAGGCCCTGCCTGCGTGGCTGGCCTTCTCAGGGAGGGAGAAAGGGGGAAACTGATCATGCTGGCTGGACAGTTGGGGTCTGGGAGAAAGTGGCCAGGGCCACTTGAGATGGTGGGGATAGGAAGGCATTTCACGGGTAGTAATGTGTAGATTGAGTTGGAGATGAGAAGACATGGCTTTACAAACAGAACAGCATTCAGGCAGTGGGACAAGGGACTGGCAGAAGGCTAGTGTGGCTGGCAAGTGAGGGGCCTGCCATCCAGCATGAGGTGAAGGCAGGTGGAGAGGAACCAGATGACTTGGGGCGTTGTGACCCCGAATGAGGAATGTGAACAGTAACCTGAGAGAACTATGGAGTTTTGGAGGGCTTGAAGAAGGGAGGTGATGGTCAGATTGCCCTTTAGGATGATGGCTTTGGCTGTTGGGAGGGCAGGGGTGGAAAACACTATACTAGCCCAGGCAGGAAATGAAGGTGGCTTGGAGCAAGGTGGTGGCAAAGAGGAGTAGAAAAGAGGGTGGGCAGGCAATGCCTTTGTCTCTCTGAGTACTCACTGAGCCCAAGGATGCTGCTAAATATCTTATCATGAGCAGAACAGCCCCCACAGCAAAGAATGATCTGGCCCAGAATGTCAATAGTGCTAAGGCTGAGAAACCCTGCCTCGGCTCAATTACATCAGGAATTAACAGTAATTTTGTTGGATATGACCATAGGATTAAAATCTTTAAAATTTTCATCTATTCAGATATGTATTTAAGAATGTATGAGTGAATGATATGATGCCTAGAATGTGCGTTGAAATACTACAAAACAGGCCAGGTGTGGTGGCTCAGGCCTGTAATCCCAGCACTTTGGGAGGCTGAGGTGGGAGGATCACTTGAGGCCAGGAGTTTGAGACCAGCCTGGGCAAACATAGTGAGATCCTGCCTCTACAAAAAATTTTAAAAATTAGGCTCCGCGCCTGAGGCTCAACGGGCTGAGGTGCAAGCCACGTACACCTGAGCTGCCGGGTTCAAATCCAGCCGGGGCCCGCCAAACAATGACAGCTGCAACCAAAAAATGGCCAGGCGTTGTGTTGGGCACCTATAATCCCAGCTACTTGGGAGGCGAAGGCAAGAAACTCGCTCGAGCCCAGGAATTGGAGGTTACTGTGAGCTGTGATGCCACAGCACTCTATCCAGGGATATCTTGAGGCTCTGTCTCAAAAAAGAATTATAAAAATTAGCTGTTGTGGTACATGCTTATCGTCCCAACTATTCAGGAGGCAGAGGCAAAAGGATCACTTGAGCCCAGGAGTTTGAGGTTGCTATGAGCAATGATACTATCACTGTACTCTAGCCCGGGTGACAAGAGTGAAAGACTCTATCTTTTTTTTTTTTGAGGCAGAGTCTCACTTTGTTGCCCTTGGGAGAGTGCTGTGGTATTATAGCTCACAGCAACCTCAAACTCTTGGGTTCAAGTGATCCTCTTGCCTTAATCTTTCATTTTTAGTAGAGATGGGGGTCTCACTCTTGCTCATGCTGGCCTCAAACTTGTGAGTTCAAGCAATCCTCCTGCCTTAGCCTCCCAGAGTGCTAAGATTACAGGCGTGAGCCACTGCGCCCATCAAGACTATATCCTTTAGGCTCGGCGCCTGTGGCTCAACGGGCTAAGGCGCCAGCCACGTACACCTGAGCTGGCGGGTTTGAATCCAGCCCTGGGCCCGCCAAACAACAATGACAGCTGCAACCAAAAATGGCTGGGCGCTGTGGCAGGTGCCTGTAGTCCCAGCTACTTGGGAGGCAGAGGCAAGAGACTCGCTTGAGCCCAGGAATTGGAAGTTGCTGTGAGCTGTGATGGCACTCTATCCAGGGTGATAGCTTGAGGCTCTGTCTCAAAAAAAAAAAAAAAAAAAAGACTATATCCTTTTAAAAAATTTCTTTTTAGGGGTGGCGCCTGTGGCTCATTGAGTAGGGCACCAGCCCCATATACCGAAGGTGGCAGGTTCAAACCCGGCCTCAGCCGAATTGCAAAACAGTAAAATAGCCGGGCGTTGTGGCAGGTGCCTGTAGTCCCAGCTACTCGGGAGGCTGAGACAAGAGAGTCGCCTAAGCCCAGGAGTTGGAGATTGCTGTGAGCTGTGTGAGGCCACGGCACTCTACTGACGGCGATAAAATGAGACTCTGTCTCTACAAAAAAAAAAATTTCTTTTTAGGGCAGTGCCTGTGGCTCAATGAGTAGGGCGCTGGCCCCATATATGGAGGGTGGCAGGTTCAAACCCAGCTATGGCCAAAGTGCAACAAAAAAAATAGCTGGGCGTTGTGGCGGGCACCTGTAGTCCCAGCTACTCAGGAGGCTGAGGCAAGAGAATCACCTAAGCCCAGGA
>CAUYON010167771.1:0-11639 GCA_963573935.1 Arctocebus calabarensis
TCCCCCCCACCCACTTCCACTCAGACCACAGCCCTCCCCTCCCCTCCCCTCCCTCCCTCCACCCCTCTTCCCCCCATCTCCCCAACTTTGATTCATCTTTCCACAGTGCAGCCAGAGGGCTCCTGCCAAACACCAACCGGAGCTCATCTCTCCCCATAGAGTCTTCCAAGGCTCCCAATGGCCTCAGGCCCACAGCCCAACTCCTGACTGTTAGGCCCTTTCACAACCCCAGGCTGTTGCAGGCACCAGTCCCTCTGCCTGGCGTGTCTGCCCTCCAAACCCCTGGTGAACTTCTGTCACCACACCCTGCCCCCACAGCCCCCGACTCCCCTCCCCTGTGCTCCCAGCGCCTGGCTCTGGGCCCAGTTCATGGTTGCTGCTTCATAAACGGTAGCAGGCCCAGAAGCTCCGGCTGACTCGGGCCCCCAGTGACGCTCCAAACCTTTGCACCAACCTTCCACCATGGTAGTAAAACCTATTTCCCAGCTAAAACTCCTCACTGATTGAAATCTTAGTCTAGACAAGGCAGTCATCTCAGGAGCAAGAGCTCAGAGGGTCTGGGGGCTGGGCCTGCACTGCCACACACAGGTTCCCGCCTCAGGGCCGGCTTGGCGGACAGCTGCAGAGAGCTGGCAGCGGGCCTTCTCCGTGTGGGGTGGGAGGCTGAGGTGCCTGGCTCCCCGTTCCCTCCTGTGCTGCGGCAGAACTGCGTCCCCCCAAATCCACGTTGAGTCCTAACTCCAGGACCTCAGGTGGCTGGGTCTGTGTTTGGAGACAGGCCCCTTCTGGGGGTTATTAAGGGAAATGGGTTGTTAGGGTGGGCCCTGACCCAGTGCGACTGGTGTCTTATACGAAGGGGAAGTAGGACTCAGACATGACAGACGGGTGACCAGGTGAGGACACAGGGAGAAGGTAACTACTACAAGCCAAGGGGAGGAGACCCAGGAGAAACCAGCCCTGCCTGCTCCTTGATTATTTCTTTAAGACAGAGACTCAAGCTGTCACCCTGGGTAGAGTGCCATGGCATCATGGCTCACAGCAACCTCCAACTCTTGGGCTTAAGTGATCCTCTTGCCTCAGGTTGTCTATTTTTAGTAGAGACAGGGTCTCACTTTTGCTCAAGCTGATCTCTTGTAAGCTCAAGCAATCTACCACCTTCGCCTCCCAGAGTGCTAGGATTTCAGGCGTGAGGCACCACACCCACCCGACTCCTTGATCTTTGGTTTCTAGCCTCCAGACTATAAGAAATAAATGCCAATTGTCTAAGCCTGTTGTCACCGGTCACAGGCCCCGTGCTCTGGCTGCCCTAGCTGACAATACACTGTGCTGCCCAGGTCTGGGAATGAGCTGTGATCAGAGGTTTAGGGATGGGGTTTCTGGGGGAATTTTAGGGTCATAGGGAGTTAGGTCTCACCCACCTACCTGCCTGGAAAGGTGAAGCCTGTTTTAAGACAGTGGGGACACCTGAACAGGGAGGAGAAAAAGACAAAAGCAGCCGGAGTCCTCTAGCTGCAGTGCACACTGCAGACTTCTCGATGGATGAGATGAACACCCACCTATTTAGGCACTTCTCGATGGGGTTTCCTTTCTTTTCCTTCTTTCTTTCTTTTCTTTCTTTCTTTCTTTCTTTCTTTCTTTCTTTCTTTCTTTCTTTCTTTCTTTCTCTCTCTCTCTCTCTCTCTCTCTCTCTCTCTCTCTCTCTCTCTCTCTGCACTTCTCGATGGGGTTTCCTTTCTTTTCCTTCTTTCTTTCTTTTCTTTCTTTCTCTCTCTCTCTCTCTCTTAGAATCGAAGCTGTTGTCCTGGGTAGAGTGCTGTGGCATCACAGCTCACAGCAACCTCAAACTCTTGGGCTTAGGCGATTCTCTTGCCTCAATCTCCCAAGTAGCTGGGACGATAGGCACTTGCCACAACGCCCGGCTAATTTTTTATTACAGTTGTCATTGTTGTTTAGCAGGCCCAGGCCGGGTTCAAACCCGCCAGGCCCAGTGTATGTGGCCGGCGCCCTAGCCACTAAGCTACAGGCACCACCCTAGGGTTTCTTTTCCTCCCGCAGAATGTGCATTCCTGCTGCCACACACACCCTGGTCTTGGAACACATTTTCCTTTCTGAAACACCCCGCCCCTCTGAGCCCCCCTCTCTCCCCCAGCTTCTTCATGTCCACATTTACCTCGCAGACCCTCAGCCACAGAGGCCTCAGAATCCAGAAAGCAGTGTGGGACCAGGCAGGCCCTCCTACCTCTGGCCTGCAGTTGGCAATCGCTTCAGCCAAGCTGACGTGTTTGTGCTCACTGCTTGGAGAGGACAGCTCTACCAAGCCCAGCTGTGACCTCCATCCTGCCTCCCTCACTGTTCCTGTGCTTTGCCCTGTGTGTTCGAGAACACTTATCCTGGGCGCGCTTGTGTTGGCAGGAGGATACTGGGTGCCAGGGCCAGTTCCTGGCCCTTTCTGGGCCTCAGTTTTCCCATTTGCAAAACTGTGGGAGAGACAGGTCTCCAAAGGCCCCTTTAGCCCTGCCAGTCAAGGCGGTGTGGGGATGTGCTGGCTGAGCAGCCCCTGGGCACTGCTGCAGCGTGGGTGGGCCCTGGAGAGCCTCCTTTCTCACCTCGCCATCCATCTGGGTCAGGTGTTCAGAGTCTTTCCACTTTGACTTTTCAGCTTAGGTTGAGCCCCACATCCTCCCCTGGGCTCCAGGCCCGCCGTGGAGGGATGGGGGTGATTCAAGGCCTGTGTGTGAGGGGCGCCCTGCTACTTCACCAGCAGCTGCCCCTGCTTCTGCGGCAAACTCTGCTGCTAGCCTCAAAGCCCTCTGTGTGGGGGACATGTGTTGGGGTGTTTGGGGGATGGGAACCCCACAGGGCCTCGACACCCCCCACAGTGAGAGGTCTGCTTGCTCCTACTGCTCAGTTCTGCTGCACCGCTGGGTCCTCTCTCCCAGACCTCAGCAGACAGCACAGGCCAGCTGCTTCTGGTCCGATTCTTTTATTTTTATTTTTTTTTGTAGAGACAGAGTCTCACTTTATCGCCCTCGCTAGAGTGTCCTGGCGTCACACAGCGTACAGCAACCTCCAGCTCCTGGGCTTAGGCGATGTTCTTGCCTCAGCCTCCCGAGTAGCCACCACAAGCGCCCGCCACAATGCCCGGCTATTTTTTTTTGTTACAGTTCAGCCGGGGCTGGGTTTGAACCACCACCTTCAGTATACAGGGCCGGCGCCCTACTGACTGAGCCACAGGTGCCACCCAGTTTCTGTTCTGATTCTTGACCCATAGAAACTCATCAGGTTAGGGTGACATCCCAATCACAAGCTTTTCCTCTAGCCTCTGCTCCTGGCCCAAGCGGAAACAAGGCCTGAGACCCTCCAGCAGCTCTCGGGGAGGACAGGGCAGGACGGAGCATGCAGGAACCCACAGCGCAGAGCCCCAACTATCCCACCCACTCCTTGAGGAACAGTACACCCCGAAAGGTGCCCCCAGCTGTCCAGTTCAGTCCCCCGTCACACCCCACACAGGCTGTGAACCTGCTGTTGCTTCCTGCTCTTATTCACCCCAGGGGCCACCCAAGGCATAGAGTAATTTTGCCTGTTTCCATCTTTCTACATGTGGAAACATATTTTCACTGAGCCCTGGTGGGTGTAACTCCTGCCATGTGGTTTCCCATTGTGTGGACTCAGGCAGTGAGTTTACTCCTCTCCTGGGGACAGCAGCTGGGCTGGCCCCGTTTGGGCTGCAAGTAGAATTGCTTGCAGCAATTCACCTGCTGGGTCTCTGGTTGCGCATGGGGGACACAGCCTCCCAACTGTCTTCCAGAGGCAGTGTCCCACCTCCTGCTCCTGTGGCTCTACCCTGGGCTCTCCTGCCCCACACCTCACCAGCCTGTCCCAGCCTTCTCACTGTGTCCCCCCGACAGGCGTGCAGAAGGAGTCATTGTGGTTGGAACTGGATCTTCCAATGGCTGATGAAGCAGAGCCTCTCTCCAACTTGATTAATCAGCCATCAGATTCCTTCTTTTGAGATATGCCCCCTTTCCTATTTGAGCCGGGCAGCTGGGGCCAGGCCCACTCCTTTCCCTGCCCCAGGGGGGCAGAGGTGTTGAGGAGCAATTCTGACTCAAGAAGAACAACCTTAGTTTGAGCATTCACCCCCCAGCCCACCCACACTCCCCTGGGGGCCCCAGTCCAGCCACATGGTGGGAGCAGCACGCCATGCATTGGACTGAACTTGCCTTCTTGTCCCAGAGCCTTTCCCATCTATGCCTCAGTTTCCCCATCTACCAAAATGAGAGTTTGAACTCATGAGCCTTACTACTGAGATCATTTGTCTTAGTGTAAGCTTCTCTTTAAAAATTACAAAACAACAGAAACACATTGCATAAACTGCAAAAATCAAGGCAACAATCACCAGAACCCCCCTCACCAGAGCCCACCCCTCACCCGCAAACACCAGCTGCTGTCATTTGGAGGGGGAGGCATGGCAGACCTTTTCCTGGAATGACCTTCTGAACATAACTGTAGTCCTATAGTCAGATAATTTTTCCTCTTGTTTCTTCCATGAGCATTTGATTGGCACCATGTGGCACTACATGGGTCTTGTTAAATAGCTACGTAACAGTCCATGGAATGAGCCTGCACACAGCCTTGTCCCTGCAGCTGAAAATAAAGCCACTTTCTCATTCTCACAGTGACACACAGGACAGCAAGGATGTGGCCTTTCCCCCACATTCTTTCCTTAGGATTCACTCCCAGAAACAGAATCTCCGGGTTTCTGTTTGTGAACATTGTGTTTGTAATGACTGATATAAATGTGCATTTCAAACCTGTTATCCCAATGTCTAAAGTCAACTACAAATTATGGGGACTCAGCCAGCTCGGTCCCCGCCCCTCAGCACCAGGCATTGCTGTTTCAGAACCTCTTAATTTAATAGGTGGAAAGAGAAGCCCCCGTAGTTCTGATCTGCATGTGTTTCCCGAGAGGGGTGCAGCTCTTCAGGAGCCGGGCTGAAATGGGGCCTCATCCTCTGCTCCCTCAGACCCTGCCTATCTTAACCCCGTGTGTCTGGAGGTAGAGTGGACAGAGAGTGCTGGGCAGGTGCCGGAACCAAGGCTTCCGATCTCCCTCAGACAATAGCAGTCGGGTTGCAAGAGTTGGGGGACCAGAGTTTGTCCTCCCCCTTCTGCATAGTTTATGACATTCTGGGAAGGGCACATTCTTGGGACCTCAGCCAGATGCCCAGGGTCATCCTCGGTCCCTTAGGTACCTGGTGCTGTCAAGGATCCAAGGGCCAGTGTCCCATCTCGCCTGGGTGGGGCTGCAGCCTCCAGCGAAGAGAGGGCCAGATGGGGAAACCAAAGCGCCTTCTCTGTTCCCTGGTCACCATGGGTGCAGGAAAAGGTCCATGAACTGGCCGTCTGGGTCCTTCTTGTCCAGTCTCCTAACCTCTCCCAGGTCGCCCTCTCGTCCTCCCCTCCCATCCAGCCACCCCATGCCCCTACACATACCCCGGGCCTCTGTCAGGGCCACCTCCGTGACCTCCTGAACCTCTGTCCCAGGGTCCATCGCACCCTGCCTGGGAGCTAGGGGAGCCCTGGGACTCTACTCAGAGCCTTCAGCAGCCCTGTGCTCCCTGCACAGACCTCAGGACCCAGCTTGGATCCTTGCCGGGACTTTCCAGCCCCGAACCTTCCCCCAAGCCCTGCTGCCTCTTTCTCCTTTCCTAGGCCCAGTGGGAAAGGAGGGAAAGGAACACGTCAGGGCTCCCGGCTACCACTCCAGGGTCCAGGCAAGGAATGCAAACTTGTGGCTCCTCGGTTTCCAAATCTGTGAACCAGGGCAGCCCCCCTGCCTGGGCAGAGGGAGGGGTTCCTGCGAGAACTTGGGGAGATAACAGGCCCAGCTTAGACCAATGTTCCTTAGATAGTAACTGCTGCTTCCACTACTGCTAAGCGGCAAGGGGGCAAGGAAGGAGGGCACGGTCTGGGGAAACTGAGAGCACTCAAGGCTCGGGGCAGAGATCCCAGGCCACACTGTGGCCGTGGCAGAGTCCTGGGCTCCTGTGAGACTGTGGGGGACACACGGAGTGAGGCAGGACTGAGGCCCTTGCCCGGTGGGGCGTGATCTGGTCTCCAAGAGAAGGAAGGAAGAGCTCGTACTGGCCCACGCCTGAGGTCCACGGAGCCAGGCTGTCGTTGCTCTGGCTGTGGTTCTGCCCCTTGCGCTGGACGAGGCAGTTCGGCTCAGCTGTGTGTGGGATTGCTGCGACCAGCCCCACAAGCAAGGATTGTTCTAAAGCCCAGCCCTGAGTTTATAAGTATCAGAAGTTTCTCCAAAACATCCATTTTCTCTTGGTCTTGCAGCTGTTTTTCCTTAAACACACACACACACACACATATGCCAGAACCAAACCAAACAGCGAGCAGGATCTGGATGCTTCCACTCACCCACTTCTGTTCAGTGGCCACAAGCCAGGCCACTGAGATATGTGAACAACGCCAACAGCTGCTCTGGAACATCTCAGCTGAAAGGAGTAGCAGCCCTCCCTGGCTTAAACTCACCATGTGAAGAGGCGAGTAATGTCCTCCCAGAATCTCATTGGCCCCTCCAAGGACAGGGGACAGCTGTCCTCCCGCTCAGAGCCTTCACATAAGCTGTTCCCTTTGCTGCTAACACCATTCCTCTCATTATCCATCCAACTTCTCCTCCAGGGGCCATTCCCAGACCAACCCTTACTTGCACCCCAGCCCCCCCAGGCCCTACCCTGATACCCCCATGCTTGCTTCTGTACCAGGGATGAGCTCTGGTGGGAGCAGGACCATGGCTCTGTATCCTTCTCAGGGTCTCCACAGCTATGTCCATGACAAGGGTCCAGTTAATACTTATTGGACAAAGGCCTTGGAGGACTGGGTGCCTGCTAGCTCCTGGGGTGCAGCGATGAATGTCAAACACCTGCTCCCCACAGATCCCAATGAACAGGCCACTGAGTTAGAGTCATTGTGTCACCACTGCCAAGTCGGCATCTCCCTGCTCCCCGCCATCAGAGCACCCCTTTTTCTAGTCATTTTCCAGTGGGGGCTGCTCAGAATTTAAATCAGGTCGTGTGTCCTTCATGTATCTTTCAGCACCATTGGGCGCATGTGCCCCCAGCATCTGCCTCACTGTCGGCACCACCACAGGGAGGAACAAAGAGCCCTGCTCTGTGGAGCTCACCTGCCTGTGGGGAGAGCTGAGCAGACACAGAAGCTGGATGGTAACAGGTGCATTGCAAAGAAAGCTGGGTGGGGGTCCAGCCAGGGCAGAGATGGGGGACATGCCTGCGAGACCCATCTGCTGGCCACGGCTCAGGGCTGTAAGGTGAGGAGAAGATTCTAGATCCTTCTCGACTCACTGAAGGGTTGTGTGCAACCTGTGGTGGAAGAAGAGTGACAGCTGATTTCTGGCTGGAAGGACGGAGTCACAGTCCGGGATGGAGCCAGCTTCAGTTGCCCTGCCACCTGCACTGACTTTGCTATTAAAGCTTGTGACCCAAGGTACCTGTGTCTCGGTTTTGTGTGGGAGAATTGGCCACAGCCAGGCTGAGGGGCAATCATCGCTGCTATACCCCCAGAAGTTTCTCACTTGCTGGTCCCTGAGACAGCACTGGCCTGCTCAGGCCGTCTACCCAGCTCAAAGCCATCAGACACACGGGCTCCTGCCTATGGCTTCCCATGCCAGCAGGTCCCAGACCACGTCTGCAGCCCAGCTTGTGAGCCTGCACCTGGGAATAGCTCCACTTACATGGTTCTTATATGTCTCCAGAGGCTGACACCAGCCTGGGTCTGCTTGCCCTCCTGAGCATGGCTCTGGGTGGAGGCAGCACCTTTGCTTGCCGGCTGGGAGAGTAGATCTGTCACTGAGCCTCACTGTTCTCATTGAGGGGACTCCCCAAGCATGTGTGATTGAATCCCATATGAACCCCTTTATACAGAGTGCACAGAACTGTAAGCTGCTCTGGGAAACTGTTTGAATGCAGGATCTGCAGATGACCAGTGATTGGCATTTCCAATAAGCTCTGGGGCGACACTGAAGCTGCCCCATTGTGGACCGCATTTAGGAAAGAAAGGCGATCGGGCTGTAAAATGCCCAACTCAGGGCCAAGCACACGTCAAGCCCCCTCAGCTGTCCCTCTAGTCACCCAGGAGAACTGTCACTACCTGGGCATACAGGGGATAAGGCAGATTTAGGGATTTACAAACTGAACCCGGTGTCTCTGGCCTTGGGACTCAAAGTAAGAAAACAAAGTGTTTGCAGCTGCCATTAGAATCGGTGAATTTGCCAATAAGTTGAAGGAAATTAGCCCAGATGGGGCCTGGGATTGTGGTTCTGGCCTCTCCACAAGATCAAGGGGTTGTTTGTTCCTACATGGGGGCAGAGGGGCCAGAAGGTCATCTTTTTTCTCAGAACACAAATAAGTCTTGGCCTTCACTCCTGTCTGTGGCCTTTTAATAGGAAAAAAAAAGGTCAATGTTATCTTGACATCTGGTAGAGGAAGTGGGACGAAGTCCCCCAAGTCAGCCAATCAGTGCAGGGTGGAGCCCCAGCTTCACCCAGGCCTGTGTCCAGGGCTGAGGAAAACATAGCCCCACCCACAAGGGTGTTCACGAGGATCTGGGGGGGGCGCGGGGCCAAGAAGCTGCCAGTGGCCACAATTCCACCCTCCAGGCCGTGGCTTCTTCTGTTTGGACCAGTGTTTTGCTCTCTCCCGTGTAGACGGGAAGGTGGACCCACAGTCCTTGGAGCTGTAAATCCCCAAACTTGCCTACTAGTTTCTAAAATCTCTACCAGGGAGCCCAGAGTACTTGGATCTCATTCCTTCTCCCTCCCTCTTGCCTTTTGGTCAAGAAAAGGGCTCCATTCCTCACCTGGGACAAATTTCCCCGAGGTCACCATATGAGTGTCTCTTTATTGTGGCTCACCACAAAACCTTTTCTTCAAGCTTGTTTTTAAATCATAATTGTACATGCATTCAGCTAACATCATACCAAACAAGAAAAGTTGAAAGCATGCCCACTGTCACCACTTTCACTCCACAAAGTGCTGGAAGTCCTAGCCAGAGTAATTAGGTAAAAGAAAGAAATAAGGGGCATCCAAATTGGAAAGGAGGAGGTCAACATTTTGCAGATAACAAAATCTTATATTTTGTCTGTTTGCAGACAATATGATCTTATATTTTGTAAAACCTGAAGACTCCACCACAAAACTGTTAGAACTAATAAAAAAATTAGTAGAGTTGCACTATACAAAATAAAATATAAAGAAGTAACATTTCTATATGTCAATAGTGAAAAATCTGAAAAAAGAATTCAATAAAGCAATTCCATTTATAATAGCTATAAAAATATAATGAAATACCTGGGAATAAATTTAACTAAAGAGATGAAAAATTTCTATGATGAAAACTGTAAAATACGGATGACAGAAATTGAAGAGGACTCAGAAAATGAAATGATATCCCATGTTCATGGATTGGGAGAATTAATGTTAAAATGTTTATACTACCCAAGTTATCTATAGATTCATCTCTATCAAAATACCAGTCACATTCTTCACAGACATAAAAACAAATCCTAAAATTTATATGAGGCCACAAAAGATCTCAAATTGCCAAAGCAATCTTGAGAAAAAAAAAAAAAAAAGCTGGACGCATCCACATTTGACTTCAAATATACTGCATAGTTAGTAACCCAAACATGGTACTGGTGCAAAAAGAGACACACAGACCCATGAAACAGAATACACAACCCAGAAATAAATCCACTCATTCACATACGCAATTCAGGCAAAGGTACTAAGAACATGCACTGGCAACAGTCTGAGGGGACAGACTCTTCAATAAAAGTGCTGGGAAATCTGGATATCCATAAGCAAAAGAATGAATGAAATAAAAGTCCTATCTCTCACATATGCAAAAAATCAACTCAAAATGGATTAAAAACTTAAATGTAAGCCCTGAAACTCTGAACCTACAAGAAGAAAACAGGGGAGGCACTCAGGACATTGGTCTGGGCAAAAATTTGGGGGGGTAATACCTCAAAAACACAGGTCAAGAAAAGCAGAAAATAGTCAAATGGCATTATGTAAAACTAAAAAACATTTACACAGCCAAGAAAACAATCAACAGAATAAAAAGACAACCTACACAATGAGAGAAATTGTTAGATTGCAAATTAACAATCCAGGGATTAACACCAAGCACATATAAGGAATTCAACTCAACCCCAGATAATTTGGTTAAAAAATGGGAAAATGGTCTGAATAGACCATTTCTCAAAGACACACAAATGGTCAACAAGTATATGAAAAATTGCTGAACATTGCTAATCACCAGGGAATTGCAAATCAAAACCACAATCAGATATTATCTCACCCCAGTTAAAATGGCTATTAGCAAAAAGACAAAAAAAGAAATAGCAAATGCCAGTGAAGATGTGGTGAATAGAGAATTCTTAATAGACCACTGGTGAGAGGGCAAATTAGTATAACCATGGTGGAAAATAGTAGGTATGTTTTTCAAAGAACTAACAATAGAAATATTGAAAAGATGTGGGATCAACTCAAGTGCCCATCAATTTATGAGCGGATTAACAAAATGTGGAATAGTATGCAGCCATGAATAAGGATGAATTAAGGCCTTTTGCAATAATTTAGATAGAACGGGAGACCATTATCCTAAGAGAAGTATCTAAAGAATGGAAAAGCACCCTTAGTACCTGCTATTGAATTAGAACTAGCTGATGAGCACATATGTGCACAGAGGGAAGCAAAACTCAATGGAAATCTAATGGAGTGAGGGTTTGAAGGGAAGGATGGGGAAGGGGTGGTGAAAACCTATCTAATGAGTATAACGAATACTATCTGGGTGATGGGCACGCTTACAATCCTGACTCAAGCATAACAAAATCAGTACACGGAACCCAAACTGAAATTGAACCCACACCTTTCACCACTAACGAAGATAGACTCACACTGGATTAAAGATTTAAACTTAAGACATGATACTATAAAAATACTAGAAGAAAGTGCAGGGAAAACTCTTGAAAGAATTGACTTGGGCGAATGAGGAGGACCCCCCTGGGCAATTGAAGCAGTATCAAAAATACACTACTGGGACCTGATGAAACTAAAAACCTTCTGCAGGACCAAGAACACAGTAAGTATAGCAAGCAGACAGCCCTCAGAATGGGAGAAGATATTTGCAGGTTATGCCTCTGACAAAAGTTTAATAACCAGAATCCACAGAGAACTCAAACGTATTAGCAAGAAAAGAATAAGTGATCCCATCTCAGAATGGGCAAAGGACTTGAAGAGAAATTTCTCTAAAGAAGACAGGCCCACGGCCTTCAGACACATGAAAAAAATGCTCACTATCCTTAATCATGAGAGAAATGCAAATCAAAACTACCTTGAGATGTCATCTAACTCCAGTAAGATTCACCCACATAACAAAATCCCAAAACCAGAGATGTCAGCATGGATGTGGAGAAAAGGGAACACTTCTACATTGCTGGTGGGAATGCAAACTAATACTGGTGGGAATGCATCCATCTTTTGAAGGATGTTTGGAGAATACTGGAACTAGTTTTAAACTGGAAGTAACCTGGAAGAAACA
>CAUYON010167776.1:0-16973 GCA_963573935.1 Arctocebus calabarensis
CTAGTAGGGGAAGGAGATCTGGTTTTTATAGGGTCTCTCCTGTGGGGTAGAGTGGGAGGACATCCAAACTCTGCTCGCTTGTTTGTATGGAGGTATGGAGTATACTGCGAACCTCTCTCATGGGGGAGGGAACTCCCGTCCACTTGGTGATGTGCTCTGTACCTTTTTGTTTGTGTCCTCGGGGTCTCAGGTTGCCCCAGCAGGGTTGATGTGCATTCTTCGACCTTTTCTTTTGGCTCAAATCCAAACCATCGGCTTTCTTGCTGAGTTTCTGTCCTTTAACTCTCCTTCTGGATGGGAACCTCTGCGGAAAGCTGGCTACAGATCGCCATCTTGGCTCCTCTCCACTCCTAGTTTTTAACTTAAAAATGCTTCATTAAACTTGCCAATTTTTATTATGAAATATTAGAATAAGAAACTTGATTCAATAAAATTATTGAAAAAAAAAAGAAACTTAAAAAGTAAATGCACAAAATATTTGTTCTTCCCTAGGAACTTTTTTTCTGGGTAGCTTAGATAGCAATTTCTATGGGGTATTTTTGTTATTGTTGTTATACTTTATTTAGATGCAGCATATATACTTTTAAGTTAACTAAATTTATCTTACCTGGGATTGAAACAGTTTGGAAGAACTGTAGGAAGTTACCCTCAAGTTCCATTTCATCTGCCAGGTGTGATTGTGCCATGGCTGAATATCTCTCTCTGAGGTCCCACTCTTGCCACATGGCACAGGAAAGCTTGTTTTAAACAATGGAGTTTGTCAGCAATATCATTAAACACCTGGTACATCTTGTCATTTGTGACTATTGGAGGGTGTTGATCCCACGGTTATACTGTGCCAGCTGCACACAGGGAGAATGCAGGCATTTCAGACTCAGAGGCCTCTCAGTAAAGGATCTGGGTGAATCAAGTGTCATTCCCTGAAGGTCTCTAGGAGACCCCTGTTTCACTCCAACTCTGGTTGAACCCAATTAATTATACATAGTGTAACCTCTTTAAGGAACAATAAACAAGGGGCTATCATGGAGCCTCTAGAATGTTATGCAGCTTCAGAAAAGAGGACCTCCAAATCTCCAAACACTCTTAGATGTTTACTTCTGCCAAAATAGATTTTCAGTAAGAAACACAGGACACATAGGGCAGTAACTAATTCACAACTCTAAGAAGACATAGCCTTTACAAAACCAGCTCAGATTCATGGGCAGGTCAGGCCGAGATGAGCAAAGATGCAAAGAGGCAGGAAATGTCAAGCACTCTGGATTTAGCAGGGAATGGAATTAGGAAGATCAAATTCTAAAAGTTCCACTACTGGGCTAACAGTCAGGTATAACCACCAACAACCTGTGGAGTGAGGCGTACCCCCATCAACCCGTGTGGAGTGACTCAAATCCCATGGGGAGTGAGGTGTACCCACCATCAACCCATAGGGAGTGAGGTGTTACATCAACAACACGTAGAGAGTGAAGCATGCCACTAACAACCCTTGGGAAGTGAGGCTCCCTGACCTGTGGGGAGTAAGGCATACCCACCATCAACCCATGGGGAGTGAGGCGTACCCACCATCAACTCTTGGGGAGTTAGGCAAACCCACCTACAACCCGTGGAGAGTGAGCTGTACCCATGAACAACCCATGGGGAGTGAGGTATACCCACCGACAACCCAAGAGGAGTTAGGCAAACCCACCTACAACCCATGGGGAGTGAGGCATACCCACCAAACCTGAGGGGAATGAGGTATAAACTAAAACAACACATAGGGAGGGAGGCGTACCCACAAACAACCTGTGGAAAGTGAGGCATACCCACCAACAACTTGTGGGGAATGAGGAGTACCCAACATCAACCTGTGGGAAGTGAAGTGTACCCACCAACAACACTTGGGGACTGAGGTGTACCCATCAATAACCCTTAGGGACTAAGGTGTACCCACCAACAACCCTAGGGGAATGAGGTTTAAACAAAAACGACACATAGGGAGGGAGACGTAACCACCAACAACTTGTGGAAAGTGAGGCATACTCACCATCAACCCATGGGGAGTGTGCAGAGTGAAGTGTACCCACCAATGACCCTTGGAGACTGAGGCGTACCCACCATCAACCCATGGTGAGTGAGGCATACCCTCAATATCCCATTGGGAGTGAGGTGCACTCACCAACAACTTGTGGGGAGTAAGGCATACCCAAGCAACAACCCATGGGGAGTGAGGAATACACACCAATAACCTGTGGGAAGTGAGGCATACTCACCAATACACATAGGTTGGGTTTCTTACTGTAAATCTATTTTGGCAACACCCATAGGTTTGACGTGTACTGGTTGGTACTGACCAACAACACCTGGAGAGTGAGGCATACCCACCAACAACCCATGAGTAGTGAGACGTACCCCACCAACCACCCATGTGGAGTGAGGTTTACCCACCAACAACACATGGGGAGTGAGGCACACCCACCAACAACACGTGGGGATTGATGTATACCCTACAACAACCATTTGGGAGTAAGGCATACCCACAAACAACCCATGGGGAGTGAGGCATACCCCTCAACAACTCATGGGGAAAGAGGTGTACCCAACAACAAACTGTGAGGAGTGAGGGATACCCACCAAGAACCCATGGGGGATGAGATGTACCCACGAACAACCTGTAGGGAGTGAGGCATACCCCCCAACAACCTGTGTGTAGTGAGGTGTACCTTCCAACAACCTGTGGAGGTGTGAGGTGTACCACCAACAACCTGTTGTAATGAGGCATACCCAACAACATATGGGGAGTGAGGCGGACCCAACAACAACCCATGGGGAGTGAGGCATACCCCCCAATAAACCATTGGGTGTGAGGTGTACCCACCAGCAACACATGGGGATTGAGGTGTACCCATTAAAAACCTGTGGGGAATGAGGCATAAACACCAATAACTTGTAGGGAGTGAGGCAAACCACCTACAACTTGTTGGGAGTGAGGCATACCCTTAAACACCCCATGGGGAGTGAGGCGTAACCCACCAACAACCCATTGGGAGTGAGGTGTACCTAACGTCAACCATGTGGAATGTGGCATATGCACCAACAACCTGTTGAAGTGAGGCATAACCAACAACAACCTGTGGGAAGTTAGGCATAACCCCCAAATCCCATGGGAAGTAAGGTGTACCTACCCACAACCCTTGGAGATTGAGGCATATCCACAAACAACCCATGGGGAGTTAGGTGTACCCACCAATAACCTGTCAGCAGTGAGGTGTGCCCCCCAAAACCTGTGGGGAGTGAGGCATACCTTACAAAAAAACCAGTGGGGAGTTAGGCATATCACCCAACAGCCCATGGGGAGTAAGGCATACTCACCAATACCCACAAGTTTGAAGTGTGCTGACCAACAACCCAAGGGGAGTAAGGCGTACCCTCAAATAATACATGGGGAGTGAGGTATATGACCCACAACCCGTGGGGAGTAAGGCATACCACACCAATAACCCATAGGGAATGATGCATAACAGCAACAATCCATAGGGAAGGAGTCATACCCACCAACAACCCTTGAGGAGTGAGGTGTACCCACCAACAACCCATGGAGAATGAGGCATACCAACCAACAACCTGCAGGGAATGAGACATACTCCCTAACACCCTATGGGGAGTGAGGCATACCCACCAACAACCCGTGGGGAGTGAGGTGGACCCACCAACAACCTGTGGGGAGTGACACCTACCCACCAACAACCTGTGGGGAGTGAGGCGTACTCACCAACACCTAGACATTGTGAGGTGTACCCACCAACAACCTGTGGGAACGGAGGCACAACACCCAACAACCCGTGGGTAGTGAGGTGTACTCATTAACATCCATGGGAGTGAAGCATACCGACCGAGAACCCATGGGGAATGAGGTGTACCACCCTACAATCCGTGTTGAGTGAGGCAAACCCACCTACAACCGGGGGAGTGAGGCATACCAAGGAACAACACGTGGGGAGTGAAGTGTTAACCAGCAACAACATGTGAGGAGTGAGGCATAATCATCAACAACAACCCGTGGGGACCATGGGGAGTGAGGTGTTCCAACCAAAAACCTGTGTAGAGGTGTACCCACTAAGAAACCATGGGGAGTGACACATTCCAACCAAAAACCTGTGTGGAGTGGGGCATACCTCCACCAACAACCCATTTAGTGGATATGAGGCATATCTGTCAAAAACCCATTGTAGTGGGGCATACTGGAAAACAACCCATGGGGAATGAGGCATACCCACCAACAACCTGTGGGGAGTGGGGCTTGCCCTGACCAACCTGTGGGGAGTGTGTGTACCCACCTACAAACCCTTGGGAGTGTGACATGCCCCTCACAACCCATGGAGAGTGAGGTGTACCCCCAATAACCTGTGGGGAGTGAGGTGTACCTAGTAACAACCTGTTGGAGTGAGGTGTACCTGACAACAACCTGTGGGCAGTGAGGTGTACCTCCCAACAACCCATGGGGAGCGAGGCATACACACTAAAAACCTGTGGGCAGTGAGGCATACCTACCAACAACCCATGGGGTTTTAGGCCTACCAACCAAGAACCCATGGGGAGTTAGGTGTACCCACCAACAACCCTTGGAGAATGAGTCATACCCCAAACAACTGTGGGGAATGAGGTGTACCCACTAACAATCCATGGGGAGTGAGGCATACCCCCAAAACCCATGGAGAGTGAGGCATACCCCCCAATCACCCATGAAGAGTGAATTGCATCCACCAACAACCTGTGGGTAGTGAGGCATGCCCACCAAAAACCCGAGAGAAGTGAAGTGTTCCCACCAACAACCTGTGTGGAATGAGGTGTACCCACAAACAACCCATGGAGAGTGAAGCATACCTCCAACAACCCGTGGGGAGTGAGGTGTACAAACCAACAACCTGTGGGAGCAAGGTGTACCCGACAACAACCTGTGGGGAGTGAGGTATACCAACCAACAACCCATGGGGAGTGAGGAGTACCCACCAACTACCTGGGGGGAGTGAGGCATATCCACCAACAACCAATGGGGAGTGAGGTGTACCCCCCACAACCATGGGAAGTGAGGCATACCCACTTACAACCCATGGGAATGAGGCATACCAATAAACAATCCATGGGTATTGAGGTGTACCCCACCAACAACCCATGAATAGTGAGGTATACCCACCAACAACCTTCAGGGAATGAGGTGTAATAGCAACAACCTGTAGGGAGTGAGTGGCACCCACCAACATCCCGTGGGGAGTGCAGCATACTCAAAAACAACCTGTGGGGAGTGAGGCATACTCCCTAAAAACAGTGGTGAGTGAGGTGTATCCCCCAACAAACCATGGGGAGTGAGGCGTACAAACCAACAACCTGTGGGAGTGAGGCATACCCAGCAACAAACTGTGGGAAGTGAGAGGACCCCCAGCAACCTGTGGGTATTGAGGTGTACTCCTCAACAACCTATGGGGAGTGAGGTGCAACCACCAAAAACCTGTGGGGAGTGAGGCATACGCACCAATAACCTGTGGGGAATGAGGCATACCCACCAACAGCCTGTGGGGGGTGAGGCGTACTCACCAAAAACCTGTAGGGAGTTAGGTGTACACCCCATCAATGCATAGGGAGTGACACACACCTGTAACAACCCATGAGGATTGAGGTGTACCAACCAACAACCTGTGGGGATTGATGTGTACCCCTCAACTATTGTTATTGAGTGAGATATAGCCGCTTACAACCTATGGGGAGATAAGCGTACCCCACCAACAACCTTTGGGGAGTGAGGCATAACACTCAAGAACTCATGGGAAGAGAGGCATACTCACCAACCCCATGGAGAGGGAACCATCCTGACCAAGAACCCGTGGGGAATGAGGTGTACCCACCAACAACACATGGGGAGTGAGGCATACCACCCAACATCCCAAGGGAAGTCAGGCAAACCCATCTACAACCCATGGAGTGTGAGGCATACCAACAAGCAACTGTGGGGAGTGAGGCATACCCTACCAACAACTTGGGGGAGTGAGGCATAACCACCAACAACCCATAGGGAATGAGGCATAAACACCAATAACTCATAGGGAGTGAAGTGTACCCACCAACAACCCATGGGGTTTGAGGAGTACCCACCAACAACTGGTGGGGAATGAGGTGTACCCCTCAACAACTAGTGGTGAGTGAGGTGTACCCACACAAACATGAGTAGTGAGGCGTACCCCACCAACAACTTTTGGGGAGTGAGGTGTGTTCACCAACAATACATGGGGAGTGTTGTGTACCCATCAACAACCTGAGGGAATGAGTCATACCCCCCTTACCCTTGAGGAGTGAGGCATATCCACCAACAACCCATGAGAAGTGAGGCATACCCACCAACAACCCATGGGGAGTGAGGCATGTCCCAAACAACCTGTGGGAGTGAGGTATACCCACTAACCACCTGTGGAGAATGAGGCATAAACAATAATAACCTGTAGGTAGTGAGGCAACCCACCTACAACCTGTGGGCAGTGAGGCATAATACCCACAACCTGTGGGGAGGTGTACTGACCCACAACCCAAGAGGAGTGAGGTGTACCCATTAGGTTGTGAGGAATGAGGCGTGTGCACCACAACCTGTGGGGAGTGTGGCATACCCACCAATACCCTGTGGGAGTGAGTTGTACACACCAACAACCTGTGGAGAATGTGTCATACCCATGAACAACCTGTGGGGATGAGGCATACCCCACAACAACCAGTGTGGAGTGAGGCATATGCCCCCAACAACCAGTGTGGAGTGAGGTGGACCCACCAAAAACCATGTGAAGTGAGGCGTACAAACTGACAACTTATGGGGAGTTAGGTATGCCCCAAACCACCTGTGGGGAGTGAGGCTTATCCCCAATAACCTATGGACAGTGAGGTGTACCCAGCAACAACCCATGGAAAGTGAGGTGTACCCCACCATCAAACCATGGGGAATGAGGAGTACCTACCAACAACCCTTGGGGAATGAAGCATAAACTCCAACAGCCCATAGGTATAGCTAGGTGACCAACCAACAACTCATGGGGAGTGAAGGGTACCCACCATCAATGTGGGGAGTGTGGCATACCCATCAACAAACCATGTGGAGTGAGGAGTACAAACCAACAACCTCTGTGAGTGAGGCATACCCCCCAAACCTGTGGGAAGTGAGGGGTAACTATCAACAACCCATGGGAATTGATGTGCACCCTCAACAACCCTTTGGGAGTGAGGCATACCCACCAACAACCCATGGGGATTGAGGTATACTCCTCAATGACCTACTGAGAAAGAGATGTACACACCAACAACCTGTGGGGAATGAGGCGTATCCCCCTAACAACCCGTGGGGAGTGAGGCAGACCCACCAACAACCATGGGGAGTAAGGCAGATCCACCACCAACCCTTGGGGAGTGAGGCATACCCACCAACCACCCATGGAGAGTGAGATGTGCTCCTAAACAACCCGTGGGGAATGAGGTGTACTCCTGACAACCCATAGAGAGTGAGTCATATCCCCAACAACCCGTGAAGAGTGAGATGTACCCCCAATAACCTGTAGGGAGAGAGGCATATCCAGCAAAAACCTGAGGGAAATGAGATGTAAACACCAATAACCTGTAGGGAATGAGGAGACCCACTTACAACCCATGGAGAATGAGACATACCCTCAAAAAAACCCATGGGGTGTGAGGCATACCCCACCAGCAACCCATGGAGAGTGTGAGTAGTGAGGTGTACCCACTAACAACCTGTGGGGAGGGAGGTATGCCCACCAAAAACCTGTGGGGAGTGAGGGGTACTGACCAACCACCGTGGGGTGTGAGTTGTACCTCCAACAACCCTTGGGGTCTTAGGCATACCCACCAACAAATGGTGGGAGTGGGGCATACCCAACAACAACCAGTAGGGAGTGAGGCTTGCCCACCAACAACCCATGTGGATTGAGGTATACCACTCAGCAACCCTTGGGGAGTGAAGTGTACCCACCAACAACCCATTAGCTTGAGGTGTACCTACTAACAACCCATGGAGAGTGAGGTGTACCCACCAACAACCTGTGGGCAGTGAGGCATATGCACCAAACTTGGAAGTGAGGCATATGCACCAAAAACCTGTGGGGAGTGAGATGTACCCACCAACAACCTGTGGGGAGTGAGGCGTACCCACCTATAATACATAGGGAGTGAGGTGTACCACCCAAAACCCATGGCAAGTGAGGTGTACCCCCCCCAATAATCCATGGGGAGTGAGTTGTATCCACCAAAAACATGGGTAGTGAGGCATACCCACCAAAAACCCATGGGGAGTGAGGCCTTCCCACCAACCTGTGGGAATTAGGCATAAACACCAACAACCCATAGGGGGTGAGCTGCACCCACTATCAACCTGTGAGGAGTGAGGCATACCTCCTAACATCCCATGGGAGTGAGGCATACCCCCCAACAACATGTATGGCTTCAGGCTTACTCCCCTACAGCCTGTGGGGAGTGAGGCATACCCACCAAAAACCTGTTGAGAGTGAGGTATACCCACCAACAACCCATGGAGATTGAGATGCACCCACCAGAAACCTGTGGGGATTGAGGTGTACCTCTCAACAAGCCATGGGCAGTGAGGTGTACCCACCAACAAACCGTGGAGAATTAGGCATAGCCAGCAACAACCTATGGAGAGTGAGCTGTACCCCCCAATAAACTGTGAGGAGTTAGGCATAACAATCTACAACCTGTTGGAGTGAAGCTTACCCACCAACAACCCATGGAGAGTGAGGCGTACCCCTCCTAACTTGTAGAGAGTGAAGCATACCCAATAGCAACCAGTGGGGAGTGAGGTGTACCCACCAACAACCTGTGGGGAGTGAGGCATACCCACCAAGAAATGGTGGGGTGTGAGATATACCCACCATAATTCCATGTGGAGTGAGGCACACCCACCAACAACCTGAGGGGATTGAGGTGTACCCCTCAACAACCCTTGAGGAGTGTGGGGTACCCACCAACAACCCATGAGGATTGAGACCTATCCATCAACAACCCATAGGGATTGAAGCATACCCCTCAAAAACCCATGGGGAGTGAGGCGTACCCACTAATAACCTGTGAGGAGTGAGGCATACCCACCAACAACCTGTTGTAGTGAGGCATACCTGACAACAACCTATGGGCAATGAGGTGTAACTCCCAACAACCCATAGGGAGTCAGGCCTATGCACCAAAAATCCGTGGGTTGTGAGGTGTACCCGACAACAACCTGTAGGGAGTGAGGTGTACCTTCCACAACCTGTGAGGAGAGAGGCATATCCACCAACAAAACATGGGGAGTGATGTGTACCCCCACAACCTGTGAGAGTGAGATATACCCACCAATGACCCATGGGGAATGAGGCGTGCACACTACAACCTGTGGGGAGTGAGGTGTACACCTGAAAACCCCATTGGGAGTGTGACATACCCACCAACAATCTGTGGGAGTGACTCTTATGCCCCAACAAACCTTGAGTAGTGAGGTGTATCCACCAACAACCTGTAGAGAGTGAGGCATACACACCAACAACCCGTGGGAAGTGAGGCATGCCCCGAACAACCTGTGGGAAGTGTGGTGTACCCACCAAAATCTCCTGAGGATTTTGGCGTACCCCAACAACCCATGTTGCATGAAGCATACCCACCAACAACCTGGGGAGTGAGGCATACTGGATGAAAACCATGGGGAGTGAGGCATACCCACCAACAACCCATGGGGAATAAGGCGTACCCTCGAACAACCCATGAGGAGTGATGGGTCCTCCTAAACCTGTGGGGAGTGAGGTATACCCCCCAACAACCCGTGGGGCTTGAGGTGTACCCCTCAACAACTGGTGGTGAGTGAGGTGTAACCACCAACAACCTGTTGGGAGTGAGGCAAACCCCCCAATAACCTGTGGCACTTGACGCATACTGCCCAATAACCTGTGTGGAGTGAAGTATACCCACCGACAACTCGTGGGGAGTTAGGCATGCCCCCAACAACCTGTGGGGAGTGAGACGTACCCACCAACAACCTGTGGGGATTGAGCTGTACTCACCAACAACCTGTGGGGAGGAAGGTGTACCCCCCACCAACATGTAGGGAGTGAGACATACACCCGAAGAAACCATGGGGTTGAGGCATACCCACCCACATCCCATGGGGAGAGAGGTGTCCCCCCCCAACAACACATGGGAAGTGGGGCCTACCCACCAATAACCTGTGTGCAGTGAGGCGTACCCAACCAACAACCTGTGAAGAGTGAGGCATACCTTGAATTCTTCCAGCATTGGTGGCAGGGGTGAGAAAGCTCATGTGTGTGCACTTTCCTGAGCCTTTGATTCCCTGTCCATTCTCCCCAGGCTTAGGCCAACTTCTGCCACCAGTTCCCCTAGTCTCAGACATTCAGAGCTCCTTCTCCAACACCCTCCCTCCATCAGGATCCCCCACACCTGGAGAAAAACCACTAGGGAGAAGTTAACTGAATATATTTGACTGTATTTCAAGGTTGCTGACTGGAAATTAACTTTGTTGAAAAAATAAAAATCACATGACATCTTACTTGAGTTCCTTGAATTAAATCTTTTTTTTAATTCTTTTTGGTCACACTTCACATTTGAGAACCGAGAATTCAGCTCATTGTGTACAAAATTGGTAAAAATTTATTGCTGGTGTTTCTTGGAGTAAAAGCAAAATCTTCACAAAAGGGTATCTAGGTGTATGACATTTGTGCCCTTCTTGGTAAGATTAAGAATTTTCATGAAAGATTCTTAACTTGAAATGGGAAAGGAGGATGAGGAACAGTGGAATGGAACCTTCACAGCTGACCAATTCCCTAGCTAGACCACCTCCTTTATTTGACCTAATTTTCATATAAAAATTGTGGTAAAGTACACACAAAATGACATTTATCATTTCAGCCATTTCTAAGTGCTCAGTTCATTGGTGTCAAGGACACTCACATAGTTATGCTGCCATTACCACTATCTGCCCCCACGGCTCTTCTTATCTTCCCAACTGAAACTCTGTCCTGGTTAAGCAATGACTTTCCATCCCCTCCCCATTTCCTGGCAACCACCATTCACCTTCTGTCTCTATGAATCTGACTATTCTAGGCATTTTAGATGAGTCCAGTCCTCCATATTCGTTTTTTTGTGACTGGCTTATTTTACTTAGTGGAGTGTCTTTGAGGTTCATCCATCATGTAGCTGATAGGAGCCTTTTTGTTCTCTGCCGCACATTGCAAGAATAAGAGTTGCCATGAGCCACACAATAAACATACTAACACTAATCAAAGCTGAGTAGCAAAAAAAGGTCTATTTATATCTTTCATGATGTCCAATGTCACAGATAAGCAAAAAAAAAAAAAAACATCCTTGCAAAATCAGCATGTGGCCTGTGGGCTGCAGGTTGGGCCACTCCTGAGCATGTGTCAGAATTTCCTTCTTTTTTTGCCTAATAATCATCCACTGTGTGGGTGGAGTGCATTTTGTTTTTCCATTTTTCATTTGATGCACACTTGGGGTGCCTCCACCTCTGGCTGTTGTGAGCTGCACATAGAGATTTAAATAAAATAAATATAAAGCATGCACATGCACACTACTTGTGTTTGTGCCAGAAACCCAGAGGATCACTTCGAAGAGGAGAAAATACAAGACCCAACATAGGTGGGTGAGAAGCTTCAGAAAACTTAAGCTAAGTTTCTGTGTTTCAAAAATAGAACCTAAGCTGTTTTCTGGGCTGGTCTCTCATCTTGCTAATGGGGACAGTGGGTGACCCTAAATGACTGCAGGACAAGTCTAAGACATAATCTCCAAGTGGAAGAGAGATACACTGAAGTTCTCTGGGAGGCCAGCTGAGATTAGGACAACCTGGTTCCCCTCAGAGTGGCCAGCAAGTGGCCCCAAACCAGGTGCAGCATCTGGACGGAGGCAAGGGTGACATACCTGTGAAATCCATTTGTAGGTTGTGCAGGATTGAATGGGTTCACCCTCCCAACTTCATTGCTAAGTTCTCCAGAGGAGATGTCTTCAAGTATTTTCTGTTTTTATAGGCAAGGATGACACTTTGTCATGACTTCAAAAATTATAGCAAATGAGACAGCCTTTTATGTGCAGGTTAATGCAAACTAATCACTGAGAAAGAGAATTGGCCTCCCAACCAAAGACACTCTAGAGCTTTCTTCTGGCACTTCTCATAGCACTTGCTTTAACAAGCTTTAACGCTTAGATTAATTTTTCCAGATGAAACTATAAAGGTATATTTGGAAATCACTGATAAAGGGTTGAGTTTCAGAACTGATAGCAATATAGCATTTTCCCATCAAAAAGGATTTTTTCAAAAAGGGATTAACTTTTAATAGATCAATTATTTGTTTCCCCAGAATGGGTTTAGGTACCTGATTGCCCACGCAGTTGCCCTAGACAACACAAGTTCAAACTGCACAGCTCCACTTATACCAGGATTTTCTTCCACTCCTGCCACCACAGTAGCATCAACCCATTCTCTTCCTCCTCAGTCTGATTAGGGATGAAAGGGAGAGTAAAAGATGTAAGAGATTTATGACTTTCTAGATAAGAATATTTAAAAGGGCCCCAGAGAAAAACAGGGAATTTTGACTGGTCATGACCTAGTTAGCCAAGTATGATTTGTAGCCTGGGGCACAAGCAATGCTCATAGTCACAGAAGAACGAAAACTGTAATTGCCACAAATGTCACAATAGTAACAGGCACCTCCGTACAATCACAACTGCTATACAATAGCAGTTAGTAAATTATTACTACAGAATAAAGGAAATTGGGGTTATGTGACAACTTAGGAAATTCATAACCAGTAAGAGCAGGACAACACACCCGCAGGCATAAGGGGAACTGATGAGAATCCAGAAGGCATTAGGATGAAACATTTATACCCATGGATTGCCTTTGTGTGCCATCTCCTCTCACTCATGAAGGAGACCATTTTCCAGTCTCTCTGGAAAAGTTTACGCTTATTTATACTTTGTTTTAAATAAACTGTACTCTTTTCTGCTGCCCTGGATTCCTGGCTGTTTCATTTTCCACTTCTCCTTTATCATTTTGACTCAGCTGAACTTGCCCGTTCTGCTGAGTGACCAGAGCAGGTCTCCTGAATAGCCAGAGTATCTTGAAGAACCCTAATCTGTGACATTTTCCCTCTGACAAAGACCTGTATAATGATTCACTTCTACTTAATAAATAGTAAGTACATTTTCTCTTCCTTAAGATTTTTAAAATAACATTTTCTTTTGTCTAGCTTACTTTATTATATTTATATAATTGATAAGGCTTCCAGTCAACAGTAGACTTTTAGGAGTTAGATTTGGGGGGAGTCAAAGGTTATAATCCAACTTTCAATTGCAAGCGTGGTGGGTGCCCCTAACCCTTTGATTGTTCAAGGGTCAAGTGGAATTCATTATGAAAGCAAGGATTATTCCCACCCTGACTCTTTGTGCTCTTGGTGAAAACAAAGATTTTTGAGACATACCTTCTACCTATGGTCAGACACTGTTCTAGGTGTTGGAAATGTTAGAGTAAACAAGGCCAACCCTCAGTGAATTCACTGCACATAACCCAGTCTTAATACATACTATTTCACATGATGATAGTCCTTATGAAGAATCCAGGCAGAGCAGTGGGGTGAGGTATGGCAGAATGGTGGAGTATTTCTGTGGGTCTGATCACAGGAGGCCTCTCCAGAGTAGACTTGGAGCAGAGATCTGAGCAATGAGGAGCTGCTTCGTGGAGATGCTGGGTTGTGGGAACAGCAAGTGTCATGTCCTAGGTGATATTGAAGAATCTGTATCCAGAGGACAGAAAGCAGGTGTGAGGGTGAAGGGAAACTTCCCTTCATCCTGAAGATTGCTGAAAGATCAAGTCACAATTAAGGCAGATGAATAAGAGAAAGAACTTTATTTGTCATGCCTGCAGGGAGAATCACAGACTGGTTACTCCACATCCTGCTGGGATCCAGAACCTTATATATCCTCCTTATATATGGAGGGGTCAATGAGGAGTACAGGTGATTCTGTTTAGGAGAAGTAAATAATTGTTAGAGTGTAAATGGATACTCAGGAAAATGAATGGATGGGGGAAACAAGTTGACATTACATTAACCTGAGAGACAGAATTTCATTTTAAATGTATTGGGCCAGGTCTGTTAATATTCTTAATCTTCTTTCTGGCAATATTTTGAGATAATGGGAGGGAAAGGGAAAGTGACCGTTCTTTTTCTCTGGGTCCCTCTGACTTATGGAAGTAGAGGGAAAATTCCTTCCAAAGTCTGCTGATCTTTAAGAGTCTTTAATTCAAAACACTCTTTATATTGAGGAGTCCTATTGTTGCCAGACCAAAGAGTCAGTTGTTCCTCTGTTACTGAAGTTAAGTAATGGAGAAGTAGATGAGAGACGAACTCATCTACTTCTTTTTTTCATCTACTTCATCTACTCTCATCTACTACTTTTCATCTACTTCAACAGTGTCTGGCCATAGGTAGAAGATATGTCTCAAAAATCTTTGTTTCCACCAACTACTCTTTATTTATAGAAAAATCAGTAATTTTGGAGAGCAGCAAAGATAATGTTTTAAAAGTGGGTTTGTTTCCTTTTGTTTTTGTTTTTTTTAATTGTTGGGGAATCATTGTGGGACAGTGAGGCAGGTTACATTGCTTGCATTTGCTGAGTGAAGTCCCTCTATTAAAGTGCCCCACCCCTAAGAGGTGTGTCACACACCATGGCCCCATACCTTCCCCATTTCCCCCTCCCTCCCATGTACTAGCATCAATTGTCCTCATATCAGAATTAAGTACATTGGATTCTTGTTCCTCCATTCTTGTGATACTTCACTAAGAAGAAGGTATTTCGACACCATCCAAATTAACACAAAAGATGTAAAGTCACCATCTTTTTTTAGTGGCTGTATAGTATTTCATGGTATACATATACCACAGTTTGTTAATCCATTCCTGTGTTGCTGGGCATTTAGGATATTTCCACTATTTGGCAATTATAAATTAAGCTGCAATAAACAGTCTAGTGCAGATGACCTTATGGTAAAAGGATTTTTTTTTCTTTTGGGAAGATGCCCAGTAATGGGATTGTGGGATCCAATGGAAGGTACAGTTTGAGTACTTTGAGGATTCTTCATACTTCCTTCCAAAAGGTTTGTATTAGTCTGCAGTCCTACCATCAGTGTAAAAGTGTTCCCTTATCTCCACAACCGTGCCAGCATCTGCAGCTTTGAGTCTTTGCGATGTGGGCCATTCTCATTGGATTTAGGTAATATCTCAGCGTGGTTTTGATTTGCATTTCTCTGATAATTATGGATGATGAGCATTTTTTCTTATGTTTGTTAGCCATTCATCTGTCTTCTTTAGAAAAGTTTCCATTCATCTCACTTGCCCATTGATATAAGGTATTGTTGACTTTTTGTTGTTGCTTAATTTGAGTCCTCTGTAGATTTTAGTTATCAAGCTTTTGTCCAATTCATAATATGCAAATATCTTTTCCCATTCTGGTGGTTGTCTATGTGCTTTGGTTGTTGTCTCCTTAGTTGTACAGAAGCTATTCAGTTTAAGTAAGTCTCATTTGTTTATTGTTGTTTTTATAATCACCACTAGAGTCTTCTTCATATAGTCTTTGCCCAGGCCAATAGGTCCAAGTATTTTCCCCATACTTTCTTAAAGGATTTTTGTAGATTTGTGCCTTAGATTTAGATCTTTTATCAATCTCAAATCAATTTTAGTGAGTGGAGAAAGATGTGGGTCCAGTTTCAGTCTTTTACATGTGATTATCCAGTTCTCCAAGAACCATTTGTTGAATAGGGATTCTTTCCCCCACTGAATGTTCTTGTTTGGTTTATCAAAGATCAGGTGAATGACAGATTTTAGTTTTATCTCATGGTTTTCTATTTGATTCCAGATGTCTATATCTCTATTTTTGTGCCAGTACCATGCTGTTTTGATCACTATGGCCTTGGTAGTACAACCTAAAGTCTGGTAGGCTAATATCCCCACCCTTGTTTTTATTACTAAGAATGGCCTTAGTTATACGGGTTTTTTTCTGGTTCCATAGAAAATGAAGAATTATTTTTTTCAAATCTTGAAAGTATGATGTTGGTATTTTAATGGGGATTGCATTGAATCTGTAGGTTACTTGGGGAAGTATAGACATTTTTGCAATGTTGTTTCTTCCCAGCCATGAGCATGGTATGTTCGTCCATTTGTTAATATCTTCTCTATTTATTTTCTTATGGTTTTGTAGTGTTCTTTATAGAGGTCCTTCACCTCTTTTGTTTGGTATATTCCTAGATATTTCATTTTCTTTGAAGCTACTGAAAAGGGAATTGTGTCCTTGATTAGCTTCTCATCTTGGCTGTTATTGGTATATACAAAGATTACTGATTTGTGGACTATATATTTTTTATCACTTCCAGGAGTCTTGTGGTTGAGTCTTTGGGGTTCTCTAAGTATAAGATCAGATTGTCAGCAAAGAGGGAGAGTTTAACTTCCTCTGACCCCATTTGGATGCCCTTTATTACCTTCTCTTGCCTGATTATATTGGCTAGAACTTCAAGCACTATGTTGAATAGTAGTAGTGACAGAGGGCAACCTTGTCATGTTCTAGTTCTGAGTGGAAAAGCTTTCAGTTTTACTCTATTCAGTATTATAATCTTAGTTGTGGGTTTGAGATGGCTTCAATCACTTTAAAAAATGTGCCACCTATGCCTGTATTCTTCAGAGTTCTAATTAGAAAAGGATGTTGAATTTTTTAAAATTTTTTTTAATTGAATCATAGCTATGTATATTAGTTCAATCATGGGGTACAGTGTGCGGGCTTCACATGCAATCTGAGATATTTTTATCAACCTGATTGACATAACATTCATGAGATTTTCTCAATTACTATGTGAAAACATTTTTGATCCATATTTAGAAGTTTTCTCC
>CAUYON010167777.1:0-17309 GCA_963573935.1 Arctocebus calabarensis
AGAGTGCTGTGGCATCACAGTTCACAGCAACCTCCAATTCCTGGGCTCAAGCGAGTCTCCTGCCTCCACCTCCCAAGTAGCTGGGACTACAGGCACCCGCCACAACGCCCGGCCATTTTTTGGTTGCAGCCGTCATTGTTGATTGGCAGGCCCGGGCTGGATTTGAACCCACCAGCTCAGGTGTATGTGGCTGGCGCCTTAGCCCGTTGAGCCACAGGCGCTGAGCCAGGCATTGCTGTTTTATTATGAGACTTCCACTCAGAAAATCTGGAGAAGAAAGTAATATAATTGATTAAATTTATGAACAATTATATGTATTACAAATTGTATGAATCATATCAAAATAAGAACCACCTACCTGACAGGATTGCTTGTTAAAGAAACCCTCAGGGATTCCAAGCAGTTAAGAAGTTTCTCATCTGAAATTCCAGATCGTAACTCATGAACATATTCTTGTGAGGACAGAGTGCATTCATGTTTGCTGTTTTTCAGCCCACCCTATAAAATTAAAAAAAAATGATACCATTTTAGACAAACAACATTTTTTTTAAAAAGTTGAAACTAAAATAATACTTAGACTATATAAATATTTTACTACAGCATAAAAATGTGTACCAAGTGCTAGGGTACTTAAAAATTTTTGATCACAGACTTAATGTACTAAAATTGCATAGTGTAAATCTCGACATTCTTCTCATCTTAATTTAAAAGGAAATTACACTGCTGGTGCTCATGACTTAAACAGAATATGAACTTGAATTGCACAGTATCACTGACAGGGGAGCTTAAATTTACAATCTAGGCATTAGGATTAACATTAGCGATTCCTCCTTAATCCAAAAGATGAGTATTTAAAAATCATTTTATTAATTTTCCTAGTTATTTATATTCAATTCTACAAAATACATCAAAGAAAATTTAATCTAAAGCATTACACCTAGCCCAAATCTATTGAAAGCTATCAAAGTATCATCCTATCTTTAAAAACAAGTGAAAATGGTTATTGAAATGTAAAACAATAGTCTTCAAACAGCATGTTAATTAATCAAATCAGTCTAAAGCATTCACCACTTCCCAACTATTCCTTCCTATTTCTCCCATGTTGTGGATTAATCTTAAAAAGTCATTAAATACATTTATCTGATAGCCAGTAGTTTTTAGCTTAATTTCCAATATACATGGATTACTTCTAGAATTCATTATCTCATCACAGCCCTCTACCTTCACCAGCCTTGCTATAGCTATGTAAGTAGTTCAAGGAAAAGGCTGAGAGGAAAACATTGTCAATATGTTCACTGTACTAGTAACTCCCAGTTTCACATTCTAGACATACCTAATCATAACTGCCCCTTTCCTATATTATAAATGTATACCCCTGAATTAAGACCAGCTTGATTCGTACCAAAGTTATTTAAAGAAAAACAAAACAAAACTCTAGCTTGAGTCCCATCTTTCAAATTTATACAAATTACACTCAGTTCCTGCTAAGTATCTGAGGATATTTACAAGGAAATATTAATATGATATCACAAGGATATATCATAGAAAACATAATATCATAAGGATATCATAAGGAAAGGAATGTCTCCCCATTGGGTAGAAGTATTATCATTAGAGGATATGGAACTTTCAAAAAATCTTAATAATGAGAAATGTATTCCCTAGGGTTTCACACTATTTAGATTTTTATTGAGAATGCCTCCTCGATATAGAAATTCTTAATCATTCTTAATTTCTAAATTTAAATATTTACTATTTAATAGAATTTTTTTAAAGTCTGATAAAGGCTTATAAAATAGAGGGAAATTCTATTCCCTTAGCACTGTAGCAATATTATTATTAGTACAATATTCTAGTAGAGGTCATTATTTGTCTGTTTCTCTTCTACATTAGGAACTCACATATGCCAAGTGTATAACACAATGCCTGAATTTAGTGAGCCTCCACAAAAGTGTACTGCCATTGAATTTGTCCATAACAATTACAGAACAAAGAATATCATTTTCATTTGTTTAGCTCCTGTATTTTGTGTGATGGCCACTGACTTGATTTTTCTTCCTTTGTTATGTTAGAAGATATAGTAAATGTTCAAGAATATACTGGATAAATCACCACATAGATAGCACTGTAAGTAATAATATCACTATAAAATCCTATCCACATTCCTATAACTTATGTACACATCTCTTATTCTATAAGAAATAAAAAGTAAATAATTAAAGCATAATTTTGAAAATTTAAAATTACACATTTTTGCTCAACCAACTTACTTTCTACAATAATACAAACTACAGTAATAATGACTATTTACTGCATACACCAGTCTGAGAACTACTAGCAAAAGAAATTAAAATTTTGCTAGTCTACAGTCACATACCGCTTGCATATAATCCTCCAAGTTATTTCTTAATTAATCTATAAAAGGCAATACTGATCGCCCCCTAGAAGCTTGTATACGGAGTTTATTCCTATGGAATGACCTTTGTATTTTGCTATTTTCTCTGCTTGAGACTCTCACGTAACCCCAACCTCTCCATTGCTGGCTCCCATCATTTAAGTCTCAGCCCCAAAGCCTTCCCTCCATGTTCTAGTTATCCGCACAATACCATTTAAAACATCATTTATACTATTAGTTCCATGAAAGTTGATCTTGTTCAGTAATTTAGTATTTTACTACATTTTCCCCACTAAAATATACCCTCCATAAAGGATCCTTGCCTGTCTTGCTCACCACTGTATCCTATGATCATAAGATAGTGCTTGACACCAAGCAAGTACTTAATACATACTTCCTAAATGAATGGATGGGTGGATGGGGGTAGGTGGAAAGAGAATAAAAAATGAATAAATGACTGATGAGTTTCAACCTGGTAAAACTTCTAAGCTTAGTTTAGCTTTGCTTCAGAGTGTTACAGTTCTGAGTTTCTTTTTAAATGTGAATTTTTTATTCTTTATTTCAAATTAATATGAGGGCACAAATTTTTAGATTACATAGTTCTCACTTCCAGGGTAAAGTTCCGGTTGTAAAAGAGCCCCTCACCCAGGGGGCATGTTGTACAACCTCACAATGTGCACCATGGGTGAGATCCCACCTCATGTCCCCCCTCATTCTACCAATCATCTTCCTCCTCCCCCTTCCCCTCAACCCCCATACTAGACTATATTTGTCTTTCATTGTTCATATGAGCATGTAATTATTTATATAGTGGTTTCATATTAGCATTAAGTACATTAGATATTTATTTTTTCCACTCTTGGGATACTTTACTAAATAGAACGTGTTTCAGCTCCATCTAAGTAAATGTAAAAGATGTAAAGTCTCCCTCTTTTTAATGGATGAATAGTATTCCATGGCATACATATACCTCAGTTTGTTGATCCATTCATGGGCTAATGGGCATTTGGCATGCTTCCATGACTTGGAAATTATGAATTGAATTGCAATAAACATTCTGGTGCAAATGTCTTTGTGGTAAAATGACTTTTGTTTTTCTGGGTAGATACATAGTAGTGGGATTGCAGAATCAAATGGAAGGTCTACTTTCAGTTCTTTGAAGATTCTCCATACTTCTTTCCAGAAAGGCCGTATTAATTAACAGTCCCACCAGTAGTGTAAAAGAGTTCCCTTCTCGCCACATCCATACCAGCATCTGAAGTTTTTGGACCTTGTGATATGGGCTAATGTCACTGGGGTTAGGTGATCTCTCAGAGTAGCTTTGATTTTCATTTCTCTGATGATTAAAGACAATGAGCATTTTTTCATGTGTTTGTTGGGATAATCATCTGTCTGTCGGGATTTTATCAAGCTGACAAGCTTTTGCACAGCTAAGGGTACCACAAACAAAGCAAATGGACAGTCTTTAGAATGGGAGAAGATTTTTGCATGTTATAAATCTGAAAAAGAGAACTGATGACTAGAATCTACAGAGAACTCAAATTAAGCAATAAGAAACGTGCAAACAATCTCCTTTGTAAGTACGCAAGAGACTTGAACAGTTCTGAGATTTTCAGTTACAATATATTGAGAGATGCTGAGTACAGAACAGGTAAACTGAGACACTACATGGGATGCTGAGGACAGCTTAGACTTTGCAACCTGGTTTGAATTATGGCCCTAGTCATTTACCTCCTTGTAATCTTTGGGCAGGCTATTAACTAATCTCTGTAAACCTGTTTGCTCATCGATGACATAGGGGTAATATATACCTAACCCTCAGGTTTGTTATGAGGATTAAGTGAGATAATGCATACAAAATGCCTAAAACAGGCATTTCATATGTGGTGTGGCATCTCATAGACACAGAGAAAGCTATTCAGAAAATATTAGCTCCCTTTTTCTAAATGACTCTCTATAGGATTATTCTAACTGGGACGTATGGTTGGGCCTGAGAGAATCTTTATGGACAACTATGTCAGCCCATCACCTTGTGGCTTACCCCATCCAAGTCTTAGAAACAAACTGAAATTATGAAATTTAGGATACCCTTTGTTTATAAGAAATACAAGTAATCAGTCAAATGGAACAGGACAGAAAATACATAACTTTATAGAACAAAATGCCTTTTCCCACACTTGGAAGAACTTTAGAGTTCTAACATAAGTTCATAGTTGACAATTATGAAAACAAGATAGCATATTAAGACCCGGTAATGGCTCTTGATGATCAGCTCTTCTAATATCTCATTATAGAAATAAAGAAACCAGGTGATTGCTCAAGTTCCCATTATTAGTGAGATTAAAAAATTAAAACACCAATATTCTGGTCCTTGAGTCACTCCTTTCTCTACTATATGATGCTTTTTCTAAATATTGAATAAAAAGTTAAAGCAACAAGTATTTAGTTCTGAAATCTCTATTATAAAATGTCAAGGTATCAAAGTATCTCCAGCATAATCAATATGGTACAACGTAATATTAAAGAAATCACCTAAAGACAAAACAGTGCAATAGATTAAACTAATTCTCACCACACTTAATAAGGCTGTAATATAAAAATGGCTTATTATTAACATCCTGTTCTGATCCTGAACAAAGGAAACAACCAGATAATGGATGGATAATAATGGAAATTTTAATTAGCTGCTCTGTATGAGATTAATGAAAATTACCACTGTGCCCATTTGATCTTTAAAAAATAATGCAGGCAAAGTTAGCAATTAGCGTACATAATGCTATTCCAAAGCTAGATGAACAAAAAGCTTTCCTAATTTGAAGCCAGTCCTTAATTTGAAAATCATTAGGATAGAGATATGTCAGTGGGACCGTGTTTGCATTATTCTAATATGGTACACAAAAAGCCAGAATGGATTGGTTTAATAATCATATATTCCCCTTACTCTGATATGAAATGTTAATATCAAGACCAGGCAAGTAATATACTATGAAGAATATTTTAAGTTTGCAGCGGAGTTTAGATTGACTTAGTCTGAGCCATGATCTGCCATTCTTTAATGGGAAAGCAGATTTACCTATAATTTGAGAAAAGACATCATAGTTTTTAGCTGTAAAGGTACCTTGCTGCAGACACTACATAGAATTGTATTGATTGTACACAGATCTTTTTAGCTACAGCATGCACACAGATAGCAATTACTATCAGTGGTGTTATCTTTAAATAGGAAGGATAATACTCTCATAAAAACAGTAATATTGTTACTATTATAGACCATGATTTATAAAGCCCGATGTAGTAAAGTTTCTTTGGCTATTTTAATCAAGTGAGTTTATCTATCATTGAAGTTCTCTGAAAACACAATTTACATATTAGCAAATTTGGTATTATATCTACAGAGGGTCAGTGTTGTTCTTTGAGAGGTTCCTATAACTTTAAAAGCATAAGAAATCGAAAGCCATTTTCCTCATTATCAGTTCCTTGAGTTCAACTATGAAAAGGAAACACAAAATACATGCCCAATCCAAGTGATTCTACCTATTTATCATAACAGTGATGTATTTTGGTAGGCTATTCAATTCTGAATACATCACAGAAACTTTAGAGGTCTTCTTTCCATTTATGTGAGAAAAACATCTCTTAAAGGGAGAGTATTAGAGTTAAGTAATCCATTTGTTAAAAAATATAAAAATATCAATAAAATTATTACATTTAAAATAATTCATATCCAATTTACATTGAAAATTATTTCAATTGCATAAGTAATATAGGATAAAAGATACTACATATTATCAATTGAGGTGTGTTAAGAAGAAAATCTATGCAGAAATTATACTATGAGATAATTTCATATAGCATCATTTCTCATTACAGACTGTTTTAAAATAAGGCACTTTCCAGCCAGGCGTGGTGGCTCAATTCTATAATCCTCGCATTTTGGGAGGCCGAGGCAGGTAGATTGCCTGACCTCAAGAGTTCAAGACCAGCCTGAGCAAAAGCAAGATCCGCATCTTTACTAAAAATAGAAGAAGTAGCTGGGCATCGTGGCAGGCACCTGTAATCCCCGCTACTCGGAAAGCTGAGGCAAAGAGATCTTCTGAGCCCGAGAATTTGAAGTTGCTGTGACCTAGGATGCCCAGGGTGACAGAGTAAGACTCTGACTTTAAAAAAAATAAATAAATATTAAAAGAGAGAGAAAAAATAACATCTTTATTTTTAGTAATCTACAACTTAAATTTAGTACTTCTTTCATTTATGATTATAGGCGACAGAATACAATGGAATTAGTAACACGTGCAACTTGGTCACCAACAACAAAAGCCGTATTTTCCTATTGTACCATACACATATTTGTGAAAATTATCTCAGGTATCATTTATGCTCATCACATCTTCAAAATTACCTGACTTATACAATCTCCCACTTCATCTTATTATTTAACAAATACTATAAAGAAATGCATTTCTTTGTCTCAATTAAAGAAATATTTAATGTTTTCAATGAAATATTTTGAGATATTAGACATATGCATGCAATTGGAAGAAATAATACAGAGAACTCCTGCTTCACCCAAAGGTAGCCTCTTGAAAAATCTATATTATAACATTGCAACTGGGTCATTCACACTGATAAAACCCAGTGATCTTATTCAGAGTCCCTTAGTTTTACTTCTACTTAATTGTGTATGTACTGTGTATGTATATAGTTCAGTGCAGCTCTATCACATATAGATGTATCTATTCTACAACCACAGTGAAGACACAGAACAGTTCCATCACCAAAAGGATCCCTCATGTTGGCCTTTCCTAACCAAAACCACCTCTTTCCCACAACCCTACACCTAGCCACCACTAATCTAGTCCCTATTTCTATAATTTTCAAGAATGTCACTTATATGAAATCATACTGTGTGTAACCTTTTCACATGGGCTTTTCCCACTTAGCATAATGCCCTGGAGAGTCATACAAGTTACTGCATGTATCATTAGTTTGTTCCTGTTTGTTGTCAAGTAGTATTCCACAGTATGAATGTAGCATTCCACAGTTTATTTAACCATTTCCCTGTTGAAGGATATTTCATTTGTTTCCAGTTTTTGTCTATTGTGAATAAAACTATGAATATCCATGCACAAGTTTTTTGTGTGAACTTAAGTTTTCACGTCTCTGAAATGTCATCACTTTTTAAAAACCATTTGAAAAAAAGATACTTTAATATAATTGCTTTCCTTTTTTAAGCCTATGTTTCTTATATTTTACATTTAAAATCATGATTCTAAGAAGGTACCTATAAGCTTACCAGACTATCAAAGGGGCTCATGGCACAAACAAATTAAAAATATAGTAGCCTATTTCCCCTCTTTTGTAATCACACTACATTTACTCCATCTACTGTACTAGGAAAGGAGAAAAAACAAGCTACTGCTTTAAATAAAGTTCACCTATGTAGATAACGACTTTTAAAAATGGGCAGGAGCTGATCAATGACAGTATCTGATAGGAACACTAATTTATCTGTCATAGCTAGTATCTTCACTGTACTGTTTAAAGATTGGGATTAGAGTGAAAACTTTATCAACATTTACTTTGTTGGGACAAAGTCTATGACGATAATTTAATGTAATGTTTTTCCTCCCTGTTTTACCATTTTATAGATCCAATTCCAAGAGTACCTTTAGATGTTGTAACAAAGCCAATTTAATAATACTTTTGAAGATTATAAATGTTTTCTATAGCCTAGATATAAACTACATTTTAAGCAGGTAGTGAAGCTATAAATTGTAAATGAAAAAAAGAAAAATTCCTTCTACAAACAAAAAAATTACTCCATTATTCCCAGACCCCTCGCTTTCCAAACATTTTAGGAAGTAATATCAAACAAAATGAACACACTGAATTGTATCAGTTCCTTGCCTACCTGCTGATGGGAGGTAGTACATCAATAGTAAAACATCCAAAGGACAGGAAACAAGGAAAAGTAACAGAACTGCAACTAAATGGCAGGTAAATAAATGGATGTGTGCCCCCAGCACTGAATGAGATTGACAGATTTAAAGATCAAAAACACCTTACATTTCTATAGCTAAAAGAGCTTTCACAACTTTTCCTGCAAACTATTTCATCTGAATCTAACAACAGGAGAAGATATTACTCAAACCATTTTTTTGTAGTTGTGAAAACTGAATCATTGAGAAGACATGACTTGTCTGAAACTAAATAACTAGCAAGTAATTGTCAGAAGCAAGGCTCGAAACCAAACTATAGAGCTCCTTTCTGTAGACAGTACAAAACCATCTTCAAAGGGACACAATTTATTCCAAATGGAGGACTTAACAAAAAAAAAAAAGGGAAGGAGGCAAATTTCTGAAATATCTTTACTCTTAATAGCTCTATGAATTTAGTCAAGTTGACTTCCTGAGCCTTGGGTTCCCTGTCTGTAAAATGGGAACAAGATAGTATGTACCCTCAGGCTTGTCAAAAGGATGAAATAAGAATACAGGTAAAACAAAATGTCTCAGTAAGTGTTTGGTGCCATTACACTGGGTGTCCATAAAGTTTGGGTGCAATTTAAAAGTGCACACTATTTTAAAATGCACATGAACTACATGGACACTCTGTATATTATTTTATCATTAATTTAATGAGTACTGTCTTTAACAATTGCCTAGTGGAAGAAGTACTTAGGTTGTGAAGCTATTAGCTTCTACTCACCTAAATTATTCCAGCAGACAAGGGGCTGCTATCTTTGTGAGATGCATAAAAAAGGATTTCTACCTTAGGTAGGAGAAGACTATTATTTTCAAACTGTATTCTGATGATCCATAGAGATCATTGAGGTGTTTGGGGGTCTGCTTTAGGGGCTGAGGAGGAGATCTGCAAAAAGGAAGGCTTATTGGGAGACTCCCCAAGTCCTCTACTCCCCCAATTAAGAGGGCACTTACACATTTATCTGCTTTACATCTTCATATTCCATATAGGATTCCTTATGGATTAGCTGCTATGATGTTAAATAAAATAACGTAATGTTTAAAACTCACTGAACCAGATGATCTCAAAGGTCTTGCCCTTTTGAGTCTGTGATTTGGAGTATGCCATCATCTACATACTAAAGAAGAAGCTTTTCTTTTTTGAAGTAAAATTTTAACTGACCACCATAGTCTATGTATGCACACTGATTATCCGAGTTTTCAGTTTCTTCACAAACTGCACCACAGAGACGGACAGCATCTGTCTCTTATTGTGCATATGGCATCCTTTTTTATATTTGAATACTTCTACTCAGCATTAATTGACCTCCCACGAAGTTGCACGCACTGGTGGATAAAGTCAAGACATATCCTTGCCAGTGCAGAGCTTATACTCTTTTAGGTGTGGTGAGGCACAATAAGCAGACCATTACCAAGCCATGCAACCAGTGCCCTGAGAGAAATAGATAAGGGTGGTTTGAGAGTTTGAAGGATAGTGGACTTGACTCTCTTGGAGAAAGAAAGTCAGGCAAGCTGTAAAAGTTGTTCACCTATGACAGATAAGGCCATTTAAGTCAGAAATTACAATAAACATGGAGTCATAATAGAACATGCCCTGTTTGGGGATTTGCTAATAGATCAATAAATCTGGAACACAGAGCTAATGTTTTTCACACTGGGATCCTTGAACAGGGTCTCAATGTTCTCGGACACATATCCAGTAATTTTTTTTAATTATATTATTTTGTTTCTTAAGATAATGTGATAAAGCTTAATATAAACTATATCATCTAGATAGCAACCTTATAACCAAGGCCTGTCATGTATTCTCAGCATCCACATATACACTTAGGAGCACAATGTTACTGGGAAGTAGAACCTTAATTATCCCAAGCTAATAAGATAGACTTAGTATGAAAATGCATTTGTACCAAAATTAAGACCAAATGGCAGGGCAACAGCATACTGTACTAATCAAAATTTAACCATAGATCACAGAACACTAGTGGCACAACTGGGTCATCCTGTGATACAGTAGGCACAGAGAACTCAAAACTGCCTACACTGCCGTATATTTACAATGTGAATGACAATTCAGATTCACTAAATCATTTATCACTGAAAATAAAGCTAATTTTGTTTCTTTGGTTTCATATTTTTATTAACATGTACATTTCATTTTATAAACTGTGTAAAAGCTATTGGCATAGTTTAGATCTTATTTTGTGTTGGTACATATTTAAACCATACAATTAAAAGTGTTTTAAGTCAACACTGGGGGCTTTTGGAAGTCTCCCTTTAAAAGGGTTCTATATTTTCCTCATTTTGGAGAAACGACCATAGGTGAGAGGAAGGCATTGGAAGTGTTTGGGCTGTGAAGTGACAAACATAGGTATATCTTCAATGATGGCTCGGGCAGGGAGGTGTAGAGAAACAGCTGGAGGAAAGAATGGAAGCAGAATGTACATTTCTTTAGAGTCTTTGGAAATCATTAAGGGAAACATTGATGATGTGCTAACCATTGCCATTGCAGTTAGAAAATACTGGGTTAGAGAGTCATTTAAGACACCGACTTATTTCACCCAAGGAAGTGAATGGGAATGTTGGTGTAGTTAAGAAAGAGGAACTAAGGTGATATTTGCTTCATAGACTGTGTTGGGTAGTATTCCTTTTTCTATATTTTGGAAGAGTAATATAGGTGCTAGTTCTTTAAAGGTTTGGTAGAATTCTGACGTGAAGCTGTCTGGTCCTGGGCTTTTCTTTTTAGGGAGATTTTTGTATAGTTGATGTTATTTCAGAACTGGATATTGGCCTGTTCAACATTTCCACTTCGTTCTGGCTAAGTCTAGGAAGGTGGTGTGCTTCCAAACCTGGGCCTCTTAATAACCACCTGGAGTCCTGCCAGAGGATGCGTAGACATGCTTTGTTCTTGGTTCTGATTGTTATGCATATTCACCTAACCTCCACATCACTTTCTATACCTTGTGGTTTATACTGAATGCTCACACTTACTATCCAACAGTTCATGATGTCTGGTTTAAACAGACAGCTCTTGGGTCTTTTCAGTTGTCTGCTCATCACAAGCCATCTTCCCAGCTAGACCAAACTGTGTGGTCTGTATAATTTGTTTTAGAATGTCCCAAGTGTCTGTTTTCAGCCAGGCATTACACCAGGGAGTGGCCCTTTCTTGTTAATAAAGAAAAACTGAAGCACCTTAAGTGATGGCTTTGTGGCTCCAAGAAGGTTCTGAGGAGGGCTCCTCTGCAGCTTAGCTCTGCTGCCATCTTGTGGCTAAATGGGCATCTGCACTGGGGACCTTTTGATCTGGTTTTGTCTGTTGCCTGCTGCCAATTTATTACGATCAAAGGGAGCTTTGTTCTGGTTTTTGTTGTTATTGTTGTTGTGGGTCTGGATCTAGTTTCCCTCACTGAGGAGAAAGGAAAATCTGTTTTTGAAAAGTACAGACTTTTAACCATTTCTCATCCCAATTCTACACTCTGCCTTCAGATGTACGTAGGTAGGGTCTGCAATTCCTGAAACTTTGTAAGCTTAGGTATCTTTTATGTCTTCTCTATTAAGTCAGTTTTCACTAAAATATTTCCCCAGAGTCATGTTTACTGTATTGATCAGGAAACAAATCTGTCCTTTTCAGTAGAGAAACAACTTTTATATTCTGAAACTATTTTCCATACAAACATCCCTGAAAAAGTTAGTTTGGAACAAAAGCTATCAGTGCCTTTTCACAAGACTTACAGAAACACAAGAGACCTTTGGATAATTGTCTCCCTACAGAATGAAGGAGAGAGAGGGTCAATTCAAGGATTAGAACATTTCGTTTTATTTTATTGTTTTTTTGCATTGACAGGCCTTATTCTCCGAAGTGTTCAGAACTGATCACAATTACATGTCTTAGCTCAGTTCTTTTCTGTTTTGTTTAATTTATAGTTAATGTAAATGTACCAACAACTAGGTTATAATATTTGCATTTGTTAGGTAGAGTCCCCCTTGGAGTTGTGCCCTGCACCCAAGAGGTGTGCCAGGATTGGCCTGTTTCGAAAGAGGAATAGTTTTCTAAATAGCTTTCTGGTTGGTAGAGACACCATATCCCTGAATTTAGAAATAGGCAGAGTAAAGTAGACACTATCTTCTTACTCCTTTTCAGTTAGCTTCTGTTTCATGAAGCAAAGTTGAAGTGGTTTGCTCAGAAAAGTTCCATCTGTCTTAAAGTAAGTATGATTTCTCTCAGATTTGAGCATTGAAAAGTCTGTCAGTCTTAGTTTTTGGTCTTGATGTGAAATGTTTTTTTTTGATGTGAACAAATTTGAACTTGGGTTAACTTTCTAATTATATCTCCCTTGGAAACTGAAAAAGGTAGAATGTCAACTTTTAATTAGCAATGTTTTTTTATAATAAAAATGACCCTGGTTGATGAATATACGTGGTGTAGAAAGTTTGTGAAAAACTATAAATTCCTGGTATGGGCCAAAGCTGGACTGCCCCAAATACCTCTGTGGGAAGCTATGCCCACAAATATTGGTTCATCTATGAGACATGGGGCTTCTAACGCAAATGGTTTCATTCTCTTCCCCTTGAGCTGTTACATGGCCATGGCTGATAAAACAAGCTTCTGGACTGGTGGATGGCTTTGAAGGCTCCTAAATAAGGTAAATGCTTGATGTTGCCCTGCTGACATGCTATGCTTTCAGCCCTTGCATCCTTTTGAGTAAATTTGTTCCAAGTGAGATCGCTTCTAGTCTTGTGAGTCTAATATCTAGATAGACTCAGGGTGTGCAACAGGAGCATCGATCAGCATTAACAAAATAGGCTTAGAAATTTTAGAGGAGTTTTAGGTTCATAGAAAAATTGAGAGGAAGGTACAGGAGACTTCCATATATTTCCAGTCTTCATACATACATAGTTCTCCACATTATTACTATTCTCCAGCAGGGGAGATGTGCTAAAATCTGCTGCTAGAGTACATGGTCCTAGCTATTTTAGGGGTGCTTGAAGTACCCCCATGCCATGGGGTACTCCCATCTCCAGTCTCAGCTTTCTATACCCCATCATTGGGGCGTATGTGGACCCTAGGCATATAAAGGCCTGGTCCAGTCTGTGGCCTGTTGGGAACCAGGCAGCACAGAAGGTGCTCAATGGGCAAGCAAGTGAAGCTTCATCTGTATTTACAGCAACTCCCCGTCACTCACATCACCACCTGAGCTCCAACTCCTGTCTCATCATTGGTGGGATGAGAGTGAACCCTACTATAAACTTTGCGTGCAGGGGACCTAGGTTGCGGCTCCTATGAGTCTAATGCTTGATGATCAGAGGTACAGCTGAGCCTGTGGTGCTAGTTCTGGGACTATCTATCTAGATTGGAAATCAGACACACTGATACATGGGGATACACTGATTCTGCATTATGGTGAGTTGTATAGTTAATTCATTATATATTATAATGTAATAATAATTGAAATAAAGTACACAATAAATGTCATGGTCATGTACTTGAATTATCTTGAAACCATTTCCCCCATCTTCACCTGGTCTGTGGAAAAATTGTCTTCCATGAAATCAGACCCTGATGCTAAAAAGATTGAGGACCACTGCCTAAGCTTGTCCTCATGTTCTGGGAGTAATCCAATTTAGAAAACAGTAAGTCTGGCTTCACTGGCCTGAAGCACAGTGGTTACAGCACCAGCCATATGCACTGAGGCTGCCAGGTTTGAGCGTGGCCTGAGCCAGCTAAACAACTATGACAACTCCAACAAGAAAATAGCTAGCCATTGTGGCAGGTGCCTGTAGTCCCAGGTACTTGGGAGGCTGAGGCAAGAGAATTGCGTAAGCCCTCGAGTTTGAGGTTGCTGTGAGCTGTGACACCATGGCATTCTACCACGGGTGAGATAGTGAGACTCTGTCTTAAAAAAAGAAAATATTAAGTCTGGCTTTCAATACTTGCGTCAAAACCCTATTTTGATTCTTAGAAGCTGAACATTAATTTTTCCTTTCATTTGCATTATTGCTGTCATACACTTAAATGTTCTCAAGGTGCATCAATACTCCTGGCAGAATATGGTAAGATTTATCACAAAGAAATGCAAAAAAGTGGAAAGCAGAAAAATGAAAATTGTATTATTTAATTATAGTAAAGAAATTTAATTTGTTTTTCTTGCTTTGTTTCAGACTTGTTTATCTGGGATCCCCTGGAGCTCTCACCCCTTTTTTATTTTAAAATAATCTCAAGTTTATTGCAAGAAAAGTTGCAAGTATAGTACAACACCTTACTTTAAAATAATGATTTGATTGGTTCTTCCTCTAATAGGTTAGTGTATATTTCCTACCAAAAAAGACATTGTTCTACATAATTACAAAATAACCATGAAAATCAGGAATTTCACAATGATACAGTACTTCCTTCTTATCTCCAGACCCCAATCAGGTTTGCCAGTTTTCTCAAAAATACCATTCCATCTGCTTCACAATCATGTGGTGTATGCAGTTGTCATCTTGTTTCAGTTTTTCCCTGACTTGTGTGGCCTTGACACTCTTGAAGGTTTACAAGCCTGTTATGTGGTACTATGTGGATTTGTTTCCTCATAATCAGATTCAGGCTATGCAACTTGAATATGAACATCACAGAAGTAATTCCGAGTCTTTCTCACTGTATCCTATCAAGTGTCACATGACGTTACTGATGCTTACCTTGATTACTTGATTAAGGTGGTAACCACTAGGATTCCTCAGTGCAGTATTACTCTTTTGCTTTTTGTAATGAAGATGTTGAGTGCAGTGGTGCACGCCTGTAGTCACAGGGACTTGAAAGACTGAGGTGGGAGGATTGTTTGAGGCTAGGCCCTCAAGGCAGCAGCAAGCTTTGATTTGGGCTACTGCACTCCAGGCTGGGTGACAGAGCAAGATGTAGTCTGGTTAGAAAACAAACAAAACAAGACAAAACAAAACAAAAAAGGGTCAGGTGTAGTGGCTCACACCTGTAATCCAAGTGTTTTGGGAGGCCAAGATGGAAGGATTGCTTGAGGCCAGGAGTTTGAGAATAGCCTGGGCAACATAGTAAAGCCCCCAAAACACATATTTTATGGGGAAATACTTTGAAACCATGCAGTAGTGGTATTCATCAAATTTTTAACTTGTTAAGTTATTAATTTATGGAAATAAGAATTCTTGCTTCCCAATTTATTCAACAGATTATAATCCAATTCTACCATTATTTATTTATGTATTTATTTATTGAGACAGAGTCTCACTTTGTAGCCCTCGATAGAGTGCTGTGGCATCATAGCTCACAGCAACCTCAAACTCGTAGGCTCAAGTGATTCTCTTACCTCAGTTTCTCAAGTATCTACCATTACTATTTTGATTCTTTGATGGTCCCAGATTTGTTAGTGAGAGTCTTTTCTAGCTGGTTTTGGAATCATTTTATCATGCTATACCATTTTGTGAGCATTTCTTTGCTTTCTGGGAACAAAACAAGATTCCAGACTCATCTTATGCTTTCCTTTCTTTGCCCAACCTCTGGAATCAGCCATTTTTTCAAGGAGCCTTGGGTCATGTTCATAGAGAATGTATTTAGAAGCCAAGATCTGGAGACGAGGTGTCCTTATCTCTGGGTTGCACCAATTACCCTCAGGTTGCACCAATTACCTTCCCTCCACCCACCCTCCTCCATCCCCTCCCTATCCCCTTTCTCCATATTCTTGGGCTATAATTCCCCATATTCATATATAATTTTCATATGAAAGCTATAACTTGGTTTCATAGTAGGGCTAAATACATTGGATACTTTTTCTTCCATTCTTGAGATACTTTGCTAAGAACATGTTCCAGCTCCACCCATGTAAACATGAAAGAGGTAAAGTCTCCATCTTTCCTTAAGGCTGCATAATATTCCACGGTGTACATATACCACAATTTATTAATCCATTCATGGGTCAATGGGCACTCGGCCTTCTTCTATGACTTAGTAATTATGAATTGGGCTGCAATAAAAAGTCTGGTACAAATATCTTTGTTATATTGTGATTTTTGGTCTTCTGGATATATACCTAGTAGAGGAACTGTAGGATCAAATGACAGGTCTATTTTTAGATCTCTAAGTGTTCTCCAGACATCTTTTCAAAAGGAACGTATTAGTTTGCATTCCCACCATCGGTGTAGAAGTGTTCCCTTTTCTCCACATCCACGCCAACATCTCAGGTTTTGGGATTTTGTTATGTGGGCTAATCTTACTGGAGTTAGGTGATATCTCAAAGTAGTTTTGATTTGCATTTCTCTGATGATTAAGAATAGTGAGCATTTTTTCATAGGTCTGTAGGCTGTGTGCCTGTCTTTTTTAGAGAAGTTTCTCTTCAAGTCCTTTGGCCATCCTGAGATGGGATCACTTGTCCTTTTCTTGCTAATACATTTGAGTTCTCTGTGTATTCTGGTTATTAAATATTTTGGTTGGAGGTATAACCTGCAAATATTTTCAAAAAATATTTAAATATTAAATATTAAATATATAGATATCAATATTCTGGTTGGAGGCATAACCTGCAAATATTTTCTCCCATTCTGAAGGCTGTCTGCTTGCTATACTTACTATGTTCTTGGCTGTACAGAAGCTTTTTAGTTTGATCAGGTCTCAATAGTGTATCTTATATACCGCTTTGATTGCCTGGGGAGTCTTCCTCATAAAATATTCACCCAAACCAATTCCTTCAAGAGTTTTCACTGTGGGTGGCTCCTGTGGCTCAGCGAGTAGGGCGCCGGCCCCATATACCGAAGGTGGCGGGTTCAAGCCTGGCCTCGGCCGAACTACAAAACAAAAAAATAGCCGGGCGCTGTGGCGGGCGCCTGTAGTCCCAGCTACTCGGGAGGCTGAGGCAAGAGAATCCCTTAAGCCCAAGAGCTGGAGGTTGCTGTGAGCAGTGTGACGCCACGGCACTCTACCCAGGGCGATA
>CAUYON010167779.1:0-23259 GCA_963573935.1 Arctocebus calabarensis
GGTGTTGTGGCAGGCACCTGTTGTCCCAGCTACTTGGGAGGCGGAGGCAGGAGACTCGCTTGAGCCCAGGAATTGGAGGTTGCTGTGAGCTGTGATGCCATAGCACTCTATCCAGGGTGACAGCTTGAGGCTCTGTCTCAAAAACAAACAAACAAACAAAAAATATCCAAAAAAATGGGCGTTGCCTGTGGCTCAGTGAGTAGGGCGCTGACCACATATACTGAAAGTGGAGGATTCAAACCCGGCCCTGGCGAAACTGCAACAACAACAACAACAAAATAGCTGGGCATTGTGGCGGGCACCTGTAGTCCCAGCTACTAGGGACAAACAGCCAGTGACACCCACTTGGAGAAATGGGCCTGAGGTCAAATGAGATGTGAAGGTCAAGGGGGCTAGGGAGGAGGCCTCAGGGAGCCAGAGGGTGCTTGGTACTGGCAAGAGGGCCCTGAGACTGGTATCCGCCTTCCTTGCAACCTCACAGCCTCCATCCTGGAGGTGGAAGGTGGGGGAAACTAAGGCTGAGAGGTCAGCTCCCTAGTCCAGAAAGTTCCCTGCATGTATGGGTAAGTCCGACTCCATATCTGCTCTTTTTTAAAATTTTTTTTCATTTTTTTGAGACAGAGTCTATGTCACTTTCAGTAGAGCGCTGTGACATCACAGCTCACAGCAACCTCAAATTCTTGGGCTTCAGTGATTCTCTTGCCTCAGCCTCCCAAGTAGCTGGGACTACAGGTGCCCGTCACAACACCCGGCTATTTTTTGGTTGTAGTTGTCATTGTTGTTTGGCAGGCCCGGGTTGGGTTCGAACCTGCCAGCTCAGCCCTAGCCGCTGAGCTACAGACACCAAGCCTCCATACCTGCTCTCAACCACTCTGGTGCTCATCACATAACCACTGTCACCTGCACCCCCTCCCTTATGGGGGGCCCCTCAGGCACAGTGCAGTTGTCAGTGACTCAGGATGAGGCAAACTGCCAATGCCCAGCCTGCCAGAGCATGGGGCCGTGCTCTCTGCAAACATGTGCCGAACTGGAAGAAAACATCCTTGACTGCATCCCTAAGCTGCAAGAAGAAGTGTTGTGCTTCATTCTAGAATGAAATCTGGTTGGAGCTTCCCAAACCCCAGGCCCCAGGAATCAGCTGCCTAAATTTAGATTGTCTATGGAAGGTCACCAGATCACCCTGGGTCAGGGTCAGCTAGCAGCTGCTCAAGATAAACTTGGTTTTCTGCGGACTCAGGCCTTTCTGTCACACAATTAATGAGATCCTGCCATACTTCCCCTGGGAAGCAGAACAATAGCTGTGGGTGAGCAGGTGGCCTTGGCCAGCGCTCTGTCTCAAGGGCCCCTCACCAGAGATAAAGGATTCATGTGTCTTCCCAGCTAGGACACCTCTGACCTGGGTCTGCAGGCTCTGGCCCACTTTGGGGCTCCAGCCACACCGGCCCCTCAGACATGGACCTCCTTCCCCCCTCTGAGATTTTGCACTGGCCACTGTTTCTGCTCTGCCTGGGATCTCTTCCCTGGATCCTTGCTGAACCGACACCTCCTCAAGAGGGGCCTTCATCACTCTTTTGTGCCCAAGTATTAGTGGGCAGGTTACTCTCAGCTCTGCAAGGGCAGGAGCTTCCTGTGCTGTGCGCTCTGCTTGGGGACAGTGCTCAACAAGCAGTAGAAAGTCCATGAGTGAAGGGAAGGGTGCCCCTCCTGGGCTGGGCCACTCGGAGCCCACCCTCCATCTGGGGTGAGTTGGGGGGTGGGGAAGTGTCACCCCTCGCTGCCCTATCTGGGCCTCTCTGCAGTGGTGCAGCTCCACTGAAGGCTGATCCGTTGTCAGTCTAGAAATCAGATTGTGATCGGTGCAGCCTGAGGCTTTTCTGTGGGGTCCCAGAAACACCGTGAGGCTGGCATTCAAGAGATATGAGCTCGTTGGGGCCACCCTCAGTTGACAGCTCAGCTGAGGATGACCAAAGTGGTGGAGAAAAGGATGTGCGAGAGGTGAAGAGGGAGAGCCAGGGGCTGGCTGCTGTCCCACCTTGTCTGGCTGGGTCAGGAGGCCTCCATGTGGGGCAGGTGCTACTGTGTTAAGGCTTATTCCTAGAAACCAGTGAGGAAAAGCAAGAGGGTGGGGGGAATGTACTGTAGGCAGAGGAGGCTGTAGGGGAGAGGCAGGCCAGGTAGAGAAAGGTGAACCCGGCAGGCACAGGGTGTCTTGTCAGGGCCATGCTGAGTCCAGTGGCTAGTCCCAGTGCAGGCGGGTGCACTTCGGTCTGGGCTGCTGTCCCAGAGCAGTTCTTTCAGTTCTGGGAGTCAATTCTTTGTCCACGGGCAACACAAGCCTTGGAGGGTTTTAGGTAGGGTGTAACTAAGGAGAGGGGTCCACGGTGGTGGGGGTTTGGGCAGCGGGCAAGAGGGAGGAGGCTGCAGCAGTTATCCTGGGAAGATGGTGGCATGGAAGGTGGGGACCTTGGGAAGGCCCCTGGACTTGGGCCAGGGTGGAGCAGGATCAAAAGTGTGGAGTGGGTGGTTCTGCTGGGTCCCTGGGATAGACAGGGGAGGGGATCAGATCTGCAGCAGGAGGAAGACAGTGAGCTGGTGCCTGGGAGGGGACAGCAGCCCTGGGAGCCCTAGCCACGGGGCACAGCGGGTGGGGTAAGCTTGCCCTCCAGTTCCAGGCCCAGCAGACCTGCCCACGCTGGATGACCCAGGGGCTAGCATTTACCTCCCTCAGAGCCATGTGAAGAGGGAGAACGGATTGGGCCCAGGAAGGGAGATTATCAAAGTCCCATGTCTGTGATGGGCCTGACCATGCTTTGTCCATGGAGCTGAGCACTTTGGGCCGGTGTTCAGTGGCCCCAGTCCAGGGCTGGGAGAGCAGACTGGGCTGCAAGCACCGGGGCTGTGCCCCCATGGGTTTGTGGGCCTAAGGGGCTGGTGCCCCCCACTTGAGCCTCAGGGGGGCTGGGGTGTCTACCCCAGTGGACCTTTCAAGAAATGGCTGGGCCATTGTGCAGAAGAATGCCCGGAAATCCCGCGCCTCCCTCCTCCAGCAAGGCTGGGGGCTCTTCCTCCCGGCCAGGAAACTCCAAGTAGGCTTCCGGTGGGTGGCCTCGGGGCTGGGGCACCAAGGGCACCATCGCAACTGGTGGGAAGGCAGGGCACAGCCCCTCCACGTCCCTGTGTGTTTTTTTTGAGGGCCAGAGCGGCCGCCAGGCCTGGGGCCACCGCTGCCCCTGGGAGCGGGGACCTCCCGAAGTTGGTGTTGCCTGAGTTGGGAGGTGGATGTTGCCTGAATTGGGAGGTGGATGTTGCCTGAGTTGGGAGGTGATGTTGCCTGAGTTGGGAGGTGGTGTTGCCTGAGTTGGGAGGTGATGTTGCCTGAGTTGGGAGGTGATGTTGCCTGAGTTGGGAGGTGGTGTTGCCTGAGTTGGGAGGTGGATGTTGCCTGAGTTGGGAGGTGGTGTTGCCTGAGTTGGGAGGTGGTGTTGCCTGAGTTGGGAGGTGGTGTTGCCTGAGTTGGGAGGTGGTGTTGCCTGACTTGGGAGGTGATGTTGCCTGAGTTGGGAGGTGGTGTTGCCTGAGTTGGGAGGTGGTGTTGCCTGAGTTGCCAAGGAGGATGGGGGTGGGCAGCCCGGCAGGGAGATATCTCACAAGGCTAGAAAGCCCTGCCGCAGGTCTCCAGGCAGTGGAAGGGTCCCTGTGCTGGGGCTGAGGCTCCAGAGAGGCGGTGAATGTGTGGGCGGCAAGGTTGGGCCCCTGGACTTGACCCCGCAGGCCTGGCGTCGGGGAGGGAGGGACAATGCCGGCCCGAGTGAGAGCGCGGGAAGGGATTCCACGTGGGAGGGAGGCCCAGCTGTGTGTGCCTACCCCGGGAGCAGCGACCCAGACAGCGTCCCAGGCAGGCCTTCCAGCGTTGGCAATGGGGTGGAGCTCCCGGAGACCTTGGTCAGGAGCTAGTCAAGCAGGAAGGGGCATCAGGCACAGTCGGGATTTGGGGGTGCAGGCCGAGCGAACCAGGGTGGCTGAAGTAGCGAAGCGCCCCAGGGCAACCGGGAACACGCTCAGCTGCGACCCGGACGACCGCGGGTGGGGTCGGGGCGGTGGCCGCGCAGGGAGCCATCCCGCGCTTCAGCTACCACCCCCACCCCTCGGCCACTGTTCCCCCAACGGCGACTGCCGGGGACCCTATGATTGGCTGTGGGACGACGGGCCGCGCGCGGATTGGCTGCTTCGGGCCGGGGGGCTGAGCCCGGGCGGGCAGGGTCCGCCCCCGAGTCTTCAAATGGGGAGACCCCCGGAGGCGCCGGCAGACCCAAGACCGTGCCACGACCCGCGGGGCTCGCGGACGGCTGGAGGGGAGCGCACCGGGCGCCCAGCCGCACCGGCCCAGGCAGCGCCGCGCCCCCGGGGCCGTAGGGCACGCGTCTAGCCTCCAGCCATGGGGTCGGCCGCGTTGGAGATCATGGGCCTGGTGCTGTGCCTGGTGGGCTGGGTGGGCCTGATCCTGGCGTGCGGGCTGCCCATGTGGCAGGTGACCGCCTTCCTGGACCACAACATCGTGACCGCGCAGACCACCTGGAAGGGGCTGTGGATGTCGTGCGTGGTGCAGAGCACCGGACACATGCAGTGCAAGGTGTACGACTCCGTGCTGGCGCTGAGCACCGAGGTGCAGGCGGCGCGGGCGCTCACCGTGGGCGCCGTGCTGCTGGCGCTCGTGGCGCTCTTCGTGACCCTGGCGGGCGCGCAGTGCACCACGTGCGTGCCCGCGGGCCCGGCCAAGGCGCGCGTGGCTCTCACGGGCGGCGCGCTCTACGCGCTGTGCGGGCTGCTGGCGCTCGTGCCGCTTTGCTGGTTCGCCAACATCGTGGTCCGCGAGTTCTACGACCCGACCGTACCCGTGTCGCAGAAGTACGAGCTGGGCGCGGCGCTGTACATCGGCTGGGCGGCCTCGGCGCTGCTCATGTGCGGGGGCGGCCTCGTGTGCTCCGGCGCCTGGGTCAGCGCCGGCCGCCCCGACTTCAGCTTCCCCGTCAAGTACTCGGCGCCGCGGCGGCCCGCTGCCAGCGGCGACTACGACAAGAAGAACTACGTCTGAGGGCGCGGGGCACGGCTGGGCCCTTTCCGCCAGCCGCGTCCGCGAGCCGTCGGGGCGGCCTGGAGACCCGGCGCAGACCCCGCCTCGGCTGCGAGCGCACAAGCTCCGCGGGACGACCGGCTGCGCGCTCGGCCGCGGCCCGTGGGCCGGCTCCTGCGGACACCCGCAGCCCGGCCTCTACGGCCGGGACAGACTGCGCGAGGACCCGGTTCGTTTTCCTTCTCTGGGCGCGTGCTGGAATTCATCTGCAGTGGGCACCAGACTGAAGGCGCCGCTTCCTCCCTGGCGCTGGGGTCTTGGCAACTGGCTCCCCAGCGGCCTCCGGCAGAGTCCAGAGGCGCATCCCCCCGCCTGCGGGAGGTGCACAGCCGCTGTGACCCTGTCAGGACCGAGTCCAGGACACCAGCCTCCCTGTCTCACCCCCAGCAGCTCCACAGCAAGGCTTGTGGGTGTCAGAGCACGGAGCTGGCTGGGGCCCTGCGCTCCCCTGCAGCTTGTGGGGTGGGAGTCGGAAGGTTAAGAATTTGCTTAGTAAATGGTTTGAACACTCTCCCGCCTGTGTCCTGTTCTCTGTCCAGTCACCTCCCGTGCCCAGCAGCCTTCTTCATCCAGCCAGCCACCCGCCAGCCCCTCCTGGGCTGACCCCTGGGGCCTGCGGCCTTTTCTCCAGTCCCTCTCCCACCCTGCCACCTTCCCACCAGGTGGGACACAGCTACGGCCACCTGCAACCCAGGAAGGTGAGCTCTGCAGTCAGGCGCTCAGTGATGAGTCACTGGGCTGGTCTGGGGCAGGGGAGGGGGTAGAGGCGGACCCCAGTGGAGGAGGCAGGACCCCAGCCAGAGCCCATGAGCAGGGTGGTAGGCAGCCAGGCTGCTGGCTTCTCCCGGGAAGGAGTGCCTGGGCCCACACAGCACAGGGCGTGTTTTTCACCTGCCCTCTCAGGGCTTGCCTAGTTCTGGGTCCCCTCAACAGACACCAGTACACCAACCAGGCCCTTCCCAACGGCGGGCAGGACAGGGTGAATCCGGGATGTGTGCCTCCTGCCCCTGAGCTCACCACAGGCCGACTGCGGCGTTGCCATGGGGAGGAGGCCCTGGCGGCTGGTTGCCCAGAGGCCTCGGCTTAGCTCCCAGCCGCTGTCCTGGCTTCTTTGCCAGTCACAGTGTGGCTCTACAGAGGGCCTGTGTCCACCCTGTTGGCCTGGCAGCCAGCCCAGACTGGTGCCAACCGTCAGCACCTCGGTGCCTGCCCCTGCTGGGGGCCCTGGGAGCCAGTGCTGGCTCTAGCCAGGCACCTGGGAGTGGGGACCCCAAGAGGACAGGACAGCACTATCATAGTATATAGCTGCTGAGAGCTGATTGTTTCCAGCCCTACTGTAGGCATTTTGAATGAACAGATTCTTAAATTTTTTTGCCAGAAAGTTAGGCACAGAAGAGAGCAGTAGCTGGAAGCAGGAGCTGCGCCGAATGGCTCCAAGCCCAGCCAGTTGGAAGGCTTGGCACCTGCCCCCAAACCTGGCCTTAGAGGTCCTGCCCAGAAATGCCTGGGCCAAATTCAGAGGCAGGGAGTCTCCCAGTCCTGGTCAGGCTCTGCATGGTGGGGAAGGGGAAGACCTGCAAGGATGTGGCCCAGAGGGGCTCAGGACAGCTGCTGTGGCCACTGTGGCAGTCCCTGGAAGTCAAGGAGGAGCCAGCAGGTGGGACAGGCTACGGCAAGATAGACCCTGGGTGCAGAGGTCCTCGTAGGCCTAACCCACAGCCCCATCTGGGCCTTGCAGCAGGAACCAAGAACTGTTCCCAAGCTTGGAACGGTGATCCTGGAGCTGTGAATCTGACAAGGACTATGGCACCTAGCCACTGGGGCTGGGCAGTGCCAGGTCCAGGGTGCTTAGCCAGGAGCTAGGTCTCGAGGCTGCCTGGGAGGGCTGCGTCCCACACGGGCCCTTTGCTAAGAAAGGAAGGGCACAGAAGGGCAGCTGCACAGCTTTCCTAGACGGCTGCGGCAGGCAGCCTGAGGATCCCAAGAGCCCAGCCACCCCGCTGACCCACGCCAGAGGGCAGGGATTGCTCCACCCCACAGAGGGAAGGGAGAGGAGCGCCCCCACCCAGCCCTACCCGCCCGCATCCTCATTTCCAGGTCACTCTGTCTGCGCTTTCCCCACTGCCCCTGCCCAGTGCCGCCCTCCCACCCCCAATGGCTTGGGTGTCTGACACAGGGGGACGTCTCCCCCAAACCTGCACGGCCGCAGTGTGTGAACAGCATAGCACACCCCAGGAAGGGCAGGAACCACACCCTCGTTGCCTCTTATCCCCTCAACATTCACAGGTGCTCAGGGGAATCAGGGATGGGTAGGGCCAGCTGACTCCCTGACCAGGAAGGATCCACTGCCCTGAAAGCCGTGCTGAGTCCTGTCCACCTCGGCCTTCTGTGACCAGGTGTGGGTGATGCTGACCTTGGGGCCTCTCTACCCATGACCCAGCCCTTCTTGGCATGAGGCCTCCTGCGCTGTCCCTCCTCGTCTGAAGCAGTGTGCCCACAGGGCCAGGACACTTGGACAGGTGCTGGCAGTGAGGAAGGCCATGGCCGGGCAGCAGACAAGTGGACTTGCAGTGCTATCGAGGCCAGGCAGATGGAGCAAGGTGCTGGCAGTGAGGAGGGCCATGGCCGGGGCAGCAGGCGAGTGGACTTGCAGTGCCGCCGAGGCCAGACTGGCTAGGTAGTGGGAACTTCCTTCTTCCTGCCGGGAGGAAGCTTGGAGGACGGGGTGGGCTGACCTCATCCTCGAAGTTGAGTGAGGGCTACATTGCCACACTGATTTCCTGCAAGGCCTTAGCACCCAGGACACAGGACTAGGGCTCCTCGGGCCTACAGAAAGCACAGGGCACACTCAAGCACTGGCCTCTCGACCAGAGCCACAATAGGGAACAGAAGCTAAAACGAGCATTTTATTGCATTAAAACCACTGGCCCTGTACCACAGACTATGTCCTTAACTTACAATCTCAGTAAAAGCTAGTTAATACAAATAGAGAGAGGACCTCATTTCTGAAGAAGTTGAACTCTGGAAAAGAAAAAAAAAAAAAGAAGTATCAAACAACTCTAATGGGTCTCCCAAATTAAATAGCTGCTCAGGCCGTTCTACTGACATGTGGGGCTTTTGTTTCTGGTAGCCTCAACCACTCCGGGTGAAGGGTGAGAGCTATCCCAGAGGCCCAGGGCACCTCCTCAAGGCACCAGCACCGCCTGCCTGCGTCCGGGCTGTCCTCCACTACAGCCCTGACGCGCTCACTCAGGAGGACCCCATCTGGATGCATCTCTGTCCTTGCATGGCCTCTCCCTCCAGCCCACCCTTAGCCCAGCCCACCACACTCCCCTCATAGCAGCACTGGCACCATCATGAAGCAGAGTGCGGGGGGCGTCTGCCTCCAGTGCAGACTCCACTGCCTGAGAGCCCTCCTGCTCACTTAAGAAGCCCTGTGCTGATGGGCCACACTCATTGTCTAAGGAGGGTGTCAGCCTCATTTTCAGATGATACAGTTTCAGCCTAATTAGGCACCTGGCCCAAGGTCCCTGCCAAGAAGCCAACAACAGATCTCATGGAAAACCCCAAGGGTCTGACCAGAGTCCCTCCCCCAGCACAGGGCCCCCTACAGCCCAGGGCACTGTGAGAAGGACTGCATGGCTCACCAGAGCCCATGCTGGCCCTGACGGGAACAGAGGCTTGCCCCCATGGCTCCCAGCAGTCCACACATGAGGGATGTAGGGGGCCCTCTGGTACAAGGGCACCTGCTATGCTGGAGCTGAGGCCTCCAGCTCAGGGAGAGGGAGGTTGAATCTGGCATCTACTGTGGGGGCCCTGGGCTGAGAGATGGTCACAGAGACCACAAGCCTCTACCCCTGTTTTGTAAAGGGCTTCTCAAGAAAGAGGTGGCGTGTGGGGCAGTGGGAGGCATCCTGGGTCACAGAAACCTGTCTGAGACTCCCAGCAGGGCCTCTCAGGACGCGCCCGCTGGAGACGGCTGGGGAAGGCCAGAGGAGAGTGACATTTTGCAATTCTCAGTTGGGTGGCAGCTGCCCGCAGCCCTGCTTTCTCAAGGGCTGAGCACACCAAAGCCTGGATGCCAGCCTTGCAGGCTCCTGCTGGGGTCTGAAGAGGCGGCTTCGGGGCAGGATGCTCCAGACAGGGCCCAAGGGCAGTGCCCGGGAGTCTGCTTGTCACATGCTTTGTATACACAGTGCCCAGACCCACGTTGTGGTCAGCAGAGGGGAATGCCTGCAGCTTAATGAAATTAGCTTCCTCAGAAATGCCCCATTGTGGCCCTGCTGGCAGGCTAGAGATAGACACGGTTGGGAAAAATAAGTTGTCTTCAAATCCCAAGAGCCTGCTCCTTCTGAAACCCAAGCAGAAGCTTCCGCTGAGGGAGGACAAGGCATCGGGCTGGGCTCTAATGAGGCGCTTACCCCTGGCCGCCCCCAGCACCCCTGTAACTCACGCTCAGGACAGGAGGGAAACTAGTGCGTCCAGAAATTTGCTCCTGTCCTCGGCTTTCAGCTCAATTACTGAAGTAATGAAAGAAAAACACCAAGTGAGGGGGAGGAGTGGGAAAACACGGCAAGGCACGGAACGCTCTCTGCCCACCTTCACGCCGCCGCAAGCCTCCACCACATTCCAGTGCCACCAGGCTGCTCCGGGCTTGGAGTACCCTGCGGTACTGGTCACATCTCCCGGTCCCACTGCATCCTATCCTCAGCTGGCTGCACCATTGGAGGCTGGTGCCTGCAGGGAGGACCCCCGGGGGTTCAGGGGTCACAGCCAATAGCAGAGACGTGGGGTGTGACAACTCACCCTGCTCAGCCTGCCCAACCCGGACCTTGCCCAGACCTTGCTCCATGGTAGACTGAGAGGCCCTAGGCAGGACAAGCTGCGGTCAGCACCACTCCCATCACTGCCTCAGTCTTAGTGCCCCCGTCTGCATAAGGCGCCACACTGCAAACTGCCTGAATCTCACTGGGACCTTAGGCTCAGCCAATCCACAGGCCTTCATCACATAGGACAAAATCAGGTCCTAGAAAGGGGCTGGCCTGGTGCTGGGGCACAGCCCCAGGAAGCCCAGGTCCAGCTCACTGAGATGGGCACTGGCCCAGCTCACTCCACACCCTCAGCCTGGCTCTCCGCCCTGGGGGGAAGCTGGGGCGCTCTGGCTGCGAACCCTCCCTGCATGATGAAGTGGGACAGTCTGCAGGCTGGTGGGCACCAACTTCTCCCATATCGGGGCTGCTGCTCAGGGTGAGCCAACACCACCCAAGGGCCCTGAGTGACTGGCCCTGGCTTAGAGCCAGCTCTGAGACGTCTGTGGCAACTGGAATAAGGACTGGGTCTCCCATTACATTGTTTAGGAATTGGGTCATGGTGATGTAAGAAAGTGTCTTTTCTGAAAGACGCCGAGGGGTGTCACAGGCTGACACGTGCCCCCAAATTCCCATGTGGAAGCCTTAATCCCTCAGGATGTGAGTGCATATAGAGCCAGGGCCCTTAAACAAGTAGTTAAGTTCAAATGGGGTCTCAGGAGAACCAGCCATGTTCCACCTTGACCTTGGACTCCTCCCTTCTAGGACTGAAAGGAAAAACTGGCTGAGCCATCCAGTCCATGGTACTTAAGTTATGGCAGCTGTAGCCAACTAGCTGGAGAGTGAGGGTTCTAGAAACCATTTCACTTTAAAACCTGCCAACAAGAATAAAAAGGCGAAAACGGCCAAATGGGAACCAGGTTCAATGGGAAGTGGTTGTCGGGAGGGTCACATGTGACGCACAGCTGGGGCCAGTGTCCACGACAGCACAATGACACAGACTCCAACCTGTGGGGGCTGACACAGCTTTGGACGTGGGGCCTTTGGGTCACTATCAGCCCCACTATTCCCTTGCCCCACAGGAAGGAAACAACCCTGACCAGGGAGGCCAGGGCCAGGCCAGAAAAAACTGCACAGGGAACACGTTTCCCCTCTCTGAGTTCCCTGAGCCACCTGGAGTATTCCGCCCTGGGGCCAGGTCTAGGAGGCTGAGAGTGCTGCCACACCAGGCTCTCCAGCCGTGTCAAGCTGCCTGGGCCCAGGTCGGCGCTGACCTTGAAGGGTCAGGTGGGAGACACGTGGCTGAGAGGCGGGAGACTCACCTGAGAGGTCAAAATGGTTGTGCAGCGTCCGGGAGTTGGTGCTCTCTGCTGCCTTCTCAAACGCCCGCCCAAAAAAGCTGTGGGCACAGGACAGACACGTCAGGGGCCAGGCTACCTGCAACAGGCCTTCCTGCCCACTGCCCTCCTCAGCAGGGCAGGTGGGCCAACATGTCAGCCCCGTGTAGTGAGAGGGGGAGCCGCTCACTTCTTCCTGTCTGAGCTGTCGGTCTCTGGGGGGATGCCCACCACAGTCACCGTGCCCTGCTCTGCACTCAGGGGGGCGGCCATCACCAGGGGCAGCAGCTTGCAGCGCCGATTCTTTGTCTGTGGACATAAAGGGCACCCCAGTCAGGGCATGGCAGGCCCGGGAACACCACTCAACACCCAGAGCCAGACAGTGCCAGCCACCCTGCTTGCTCCCCAAAGCTCCAGAGAGCTTGGGCCCCTGCACTGTCACCCCTCAGGTTCCTCAGGCACTGGCCCTGTCCCACTGCCCCATGGCTGTTCCCTGCAGGGCTGTCTGCCCCACTGTCCTTTCATGCACCTCCCTCAGCTCCTGCCACAGCCACCACCTTCCCTAGGAAGTCCCCCAACCCCCTCACCCTGCCCTGTCCTCTCGTGGCACATGTCTCCATCTGGAACTGGACACACCCATTCCTCCTCTGTCCCCAAGGCTTTGTGTGCTCCCTGGGTGGAGACTGAGCATCTCACTAACTGCTGTCCAACAGCACCCACTCAACAACACAGGTGACCAACCATCTTGACTTGTCCAGGATGCGAATCAGGGCTGGGCAAGTGGTGGCTGCTCAAAAATGTCTGATAAGGCTCGGCAACTGTAGCTCAGTGGTTAGGACGCTGGCCACATACACTGGGGATGGCAGGTTTGAACCCAGCCAGGGCCTACTAAACAAGAATAACTACAACAACAAAATAGCCGGGCGTTGTGGTGGGCGCCTGTACTCCCAGCTCCTTGGGAGGCTGAGGGAAGAGAATCACTTAAGCCCAAGAGTTTGAGGTTGCTGTGAGCTGTGATGCCACGGCACTCTACCGAGGGTGACATAGTAAGACAAAAAAAAAAAAAATCTGATAAATGTGTAAAAAAAATGTCAGACTAGAAGCAGCCTGCCAGCACGCCGCCGCCAGGGAGAGGAGTGAAAGGTGTGGGCAGCTGTCTTTACACAGTGGCTCTTCTCTGAAGCACCACTGCAAAACCACACGGAAGCAACAAGGGACACTCAGTGTGGAATACGGGGTCGGGTGACGCATATGACAAGGTCAGAGAACAAGCAGAGAATGGCAGGACGACAGAATCGGGGCCCAGTGCTCCCCCTGCATTAGCAGGACAAGCTGAGCTGTGAGACGGTGCCCATCACACCCACAGGCCTCCCCTGCTCAGCTCAGACCCAGAGTCCGTGCAGAGCCAGTGTCCCAGACAACAGGAGTGGCGGGATTGGGCAGCCGCTAAAGCCCATCTGAATTGTCAGGTGCACCGCTCCACGTGTGCCCCAGGCTGGGGAGGACGCAGACTGGCTTTCGGCTTCACTGAGCCACCCCTATGACTTGCAGCCGAGCCCTTCTCCCAGGGAGCACAGTGAGATCTGAACGGAGGAGCTGACCAGGGTGCACGGCCCTCAGACTGCTTCGCCTTTGCGGGTCCCAGGTAGGGTGATGGAGCCGACCTCTGCCCACCTGAGTCAGCATCTGTGGTGATTCACCAGCCTCAGCCACCCAGAGTGTTGCTAGAATTACAGGCGTGAGCCACCCAGCCCGGCCCCTAGTGCACCTTCTCACATTACTTGACGGACTTCACAGAGCAGGCATATTATTACTTTGTTGGTAAGTTAAGCAGAACGAGAAAATTTCAATTTCCTGTTACATATTTCATTTGTAATAGCCTCTGGCATAAACCCTCACCCTCAAAGCAGAGTAGGACTTTGATTATTATAATTATTATTTTTTTTTTTGAAAGTCTCATTTTTGTCATCCTCGGTAGTGTGCTGTGGCATCATCACAGCAACCTCAAATTCTTGGGCTTAAGTGATTCTCTTGCCTCAGCCTCCCAAGTAGCTGGGACTACAGGTGCCCACCACAGTGCCCAGCTACTTTTAGAGATGGGGTCTCACTCTTGCTCAGGCTGGTTTTGAACCTGTGAGCTCAGGCGATCTACCCGCTTGGCCTCCCTAGTGCTGGGATTATAGGCATGAGCTACTGCACCTGGCCAAAACTTTGATTATTGAAATAAGTAGACTGTCTTTTCCTCAGTCACACTCTGTCAATGCCAGCTGAGTTAGGGGTGTGCCCCAGGCCAACGCATAAAGGGTGCTGGGCCACATGGAAGCCTAGAAGCCTAATTCAGCTAGTCTGCGCTGTACGCCTCCCCACTTTCCCCAACTGGCCCCGTCAGCTTTGTGTGGGCCCTTCCTTCCTCCTCCAGCTGACTTGGATAGCGAGTGATGAAATCAAAGCTTGTGACAACAGGAAGATTCCTAGGGGCAGCTGAGGGAAACATAGCTCTGAAAAAGTAAGGGGTTTCCCCAGGCCTGGCAGCTGGCGAATGCCCATGAGTGCCCCAAGGCCAGAGTCCCAGGCCTGGCCCGGGCTCCATGAGCACCTGTCCTCTGGACCCACGGTGCTGCTCGTGAACAGCCATGGGTGCCCCAAGGCCAGAGTCCCATGTCTGACCCGGGCTTGGTAAGCACCTCTGGACCCACAGTGCTGCCCACACAGCTCCTCACCGAATGCACAAAGGACTTGAGCAGGCTTCGGCTGAGGAGGCTCAGGGACGCTGGCTTGGAGAACAGCATGACGTCTGGAGTGCCCTGGGGGGGAGAGTGATAGTCAGAGGTGGTGGCCGAGGCAGGTGTAGTCCACCCCGGTGTCTGCGGGAGCCTGACCTCCGTGAGGCAGCAGTAGAGGAAAGGCCCCTGGGAGATGACAAGATTGGTGCAGAGGCAGCTGGCGATGGTCTGCTGGGTGGCCTGCAGCTGCTTCTTGGCGAGCTCCAGGCCGTGGTACAGCTTGTCTAGGTTACTCCTGTGAAGGGGCAGACACATGGCTGTGGTGTGGCTTACTGGAGACCGCTGGTAGAATACCAAAGTTGCATATACACGGCTTGGACCCTGACTCAGGAGGTGGTCTGGCAGTAACAGGTGGTCGTCTAAGCCCCCTTTCCAGTGACAGAAAGGAATAAAAAATGCATAAACACACAGCATGTAAATGGGAGGTGGGGAAGGCTGCTGGAGTCAGAAGGGGGGACACGGAGAGCCAGCTGAGGGACGAGCCTGCTGTGGAGGCCAGGGAGGTCCCTGTAGGCTCCGGAAGGAGGGGACAGAGGCCTCGCCCACAGATGGACTTTTGCTTTTTACCCCAAAAGGGAGGGCTCTCCTCTGAGTAAATGCAATGACCCTTCTCTGGAGAAGCAGGAGCTCAGGCAAAGCCTCTGTGCCCTGCAGTTCAAGTGTCACAGTTGAGATCAAGGCACGTGATGTCTGCCAGCAGCGAGCTGTGCCCAGACACCCAGGGCTCAGCCACAGTTCCACAGTCCCCTTCTTGAACCTCGAGGCCATCAGACCGTTTGAGAAATACCTGCAGCCTGAAAAATTGACCATGGTGGAAACATAATTTGGAGAACACCACCACCAACAAAAAAAAACTTAATAAAACATTTATAAAATATTCACTCAAAAGCCAGAGGACAGAGGCAGGGAAAAACTCCCTCGCCATTGGCAGTAAGACAAAGCCACAGAAAATGGAAGGCAGAAGCACCAGGCAGCATTCTTCCAGGAAGGCCAGGGAACAAGAAGGAGAACCACGGGGATGTGTCTGAGTGAACCGGAGCAGCAAGCAGTTGTGCAAACCTGGACAGCTTGGGGCAACTTGGGTTAAAGGGGCTCCTCTGCGCACCTGCTACAATGCATGGGACACAGAATAAAACAACTCATCCTAAAAGCTTCCTGGGGTGAGGCCGGGATGGGGCTTTATTTTTTTTGAGTCTCACTATGTTGCCCTGGGTAGAGAGCTGTGGCATCACAGCTCACAGCAACCTCCAACTTTTGGGCTTAAGCAATTTTCTTGCCTTAGCCCCCCATGAAGCTGGGACTACAGGCACCCACCACAATGCCAGGCTATTTTTTTTTTTTTTTTTATTGTAGTTGTCATTGTTGTTTTAGCAGGTCTGGGCTGGGTTTGAACCCACCAGTCTTGGTGTATGTGGCTGGCACCATAACCACTGAGCTATGGACGCCGAGCCCAGGACGGGGCATTTACAAAGAAGCAAGAATGGCTTGGACTTGTCATTGGCAGCACTGGCTGCCAGGAGAGAGGGGTGCGACAGAACGTGTGACGGAACCCACAGCCAATGGGCAATCATGCTCAACATTCAGCTCTGCACTGGATCTTGGCCAGAAGGCTGCAAAGCAATAAGGTCCGATTCTCTGTGAGCAAAACCAGCAACCAGATGAGGGTAAATAAAAATAGTGTCAGGCGAGCATGAATGCTGAATGTTCACTTCATGCTCATCCTTACTTTGCCAGAATGTAGCGTCTCACTGCACTGCAGATGGTCCCTGACTTAGGATGTGTCTGCTTACAATTTTTTGACCTTTACAATGATATGAAAGTGACGCCCATTCAGTAGAAACTGCATTTTATGTTTTGAATGTTGACTGTCTCTCAGGCCAGCAACGCATGACACAGCACTCTGATGTGATACGGGTGGCAGCAACTCCCACGATCTTGAAGGCAAATAACTGATGTTCTACCATGCACACCGTGGCTGATGCTTGTGCCAACTGCAGCCAAGTGTATGTTCAAGGTAGGCAAGGTAAACTAGGGTGTCTGGTAGGCTAGGCATATTACACATATTTTTAAATCATGGTATTTTCAACTTACAGTGGTTTTTTTTTGAGACAGTCTCACTTTGTCACCCTCAGTCGAATGGTGTCATAGCTCACAGCTACCTCAAACTCTTGGGCTCAAGAAATTCTTTTGCACCAACCTCCCGAGTAGCTGGGAATACAGGTGTGAGCCACAACACCCGGCTAATTTTAGAGATGGGGTCTTGCTCAGGTTGGTCTCAAACTCCTGAACTCACGCAATCCACCTGATTATAGGCATGAGCCACTATGCCCGGCCAACTTATAAGGGATTTATAGGACGTGGCCCTGTGGTTAGGTTGAGGAGTGTCTATATTATCTCTGGAGTAGCTTATTAGCACAGTAAAGTAAAACTATTGATTGACTTTCATCTTTTTTTTGAGACAGAGCCTCAAACTGTTGCCCTGGATAGAGTGCCATAGCATCACAGCTCACAGCAACTTCCAATTCCTGGGCTCAAGCGAGTCTCCTGCCTCCGCCTCCCAAGTAGCTGGGACTACAGGTGCCCGCCACAACACCTGGCCATTTTTTGGTTGCAGCCGGCATTGTTGTTTGGCGAGCCCAGGCTGGATTCGAACTCGCCAGCTCAGGTGTACGTGGCTGGCGCCTTAGCCTGTTGAGCCACAGGCGCCAAGCCTCATCCTTTTTTTTAAAGAAAGCCACTTTATTTTTTTTTTTTTTAGAGACAGACTCTTCTTCCATTGCCCTCGGTAGAGTGCTGTGGCGTTACAGCTCACAGCAACCTCCAACTCCTGGGCTTTGGTGATTCTCTTGCCTCAGCCTTCCAAGTAGCTGGGACTACAGATACAGGTACCTGCCACCACACCCGGCTATTTTTTGTTGCGGTTTGGCTGGGGCCGGGTTGGAACCTGCCGAACTCGGTATATGGGGCCCATGACCTACTCACTGAGCCACAGGAGCTGCCTGATTTTCATCTTTTAAAAATCACCTATAGCCAAAGATGAGATGACTTACATCCTTTTTTCTGACCCAAGATTGTTATCAACCTTGAATGTAAAAAGCATCCATTTCAGGACCTGGGGGAAGGAAGCTGAAGAGCAAAGGGGAGCAGTTAGCGTCCTTTTCTTACCAGGCAGCAGACAAGGCACTTGTGATGTAAGCAGGTGTATGTTAAAGTTACATATAAGCTGAGAATAGTGGCGTAATTCTGACAGGAGGAGAGGGGGACTGGAGTGGGGTAGATGCTTCTCTGTCATAGCAGGAGACAAAGTAAAAAACGGAACCATGGGTGCTGGGATGAAGGCAGTAGCGTTGGTAGGAGAGTTTTTGGATCTGCTCAAATTTCTAGATAGAAAGAGACAGGGCAACTAGATTGCCAAACCTAGGTAGGAGGCACATTTGTAACAAAATGAGAGAACAAGAGGGGGCTAAACCCCACAGTGTAAGCTGGAGGGAACGGACCCCCCATTGGGCACAAAGACTGGCAATGCTGTGAGCTTCAGCAAAGGAGAAAGCAGACAGGTAGAGAGACAAAGAACAGTTAAGAACTCCAGGCAACGGCAGAACGGTGCCCGTAACTGAGAGGAGTGTGGCCTTGTCCTAGAGCACGTGGATACAGGGGTCAAACAAAGGGCTATGATGAAGTCTCAGAAACCTCCCTAAAGCACAGGGAATTCCAGTAGATAACATGGGGCATGGTAAAGGGTCAGGGGCCAGAGCAGCCCAGCCTGCAGAATTCCCACCAGTTCCTCAGAGCAACTGCTGATAAATATCGAGTGTGATAAGGACAGTGAAGAAAAGGGAAGAGAAGGTACAGCTAAAAATGCACTGGGATTGTCCTGGAGAGTCTAACCAAGACAATGAGGCAAGAAAAAGAAATGACAGGAGTCCCGATTGGAAAGAAATAAGTAAAATTACCTCCATTTGCTGATGAGAACTATTAGAATAAGTGAGTTTACTCAGGTTGCAGGACACAAGATCGACACATAGAAATCAGCTGTATTCCTGCAAAGCGGCGATGAGGGGACCAAGAATGAAATTAAGAAAACAAGCCTAGGCTTGACGCCTGTAGCTCAAGTGGCAAGGGCGCCAGCCACATACACCAGAGCTGGCGGGTTCGAATCCAGCAAACAACAATGACAACTACAACCAAAAAATAGCCTGGCGTTGTGGTGAGTGCCTGGAGTCCCAGCTCCTTGGGAGGCAGAGGCAAGAAAATTACTTTTTTTTTTGAGACAGAGCCTCAAGCTATCACACTGAGTAGAGTGCTTTGGCATCACAGCTCACAGCAACTTCCAATTCCTGGGCTCAAGCGAGTCTCCTGCCTCTGCCTCCCAAGTAGCTGGGACTACAGGCGCCCGCCACAACGCCCGGCCATTTTTTTTTTTTTGGTTGCAGCCATCATTGTTGTTTGGCGGGCCGGGCTGGATATGAACCTGCCAGCTCAGGTGTACGTGGCTGGCGGCTTAGCCCGTTAAGCCTCAGGCGTTGAGCCGGCAAGAAAATTACTTAAGCCCAAGGATTGGAGGTTTCTGTGAGCTGTGATGCCATAGCACTCTACTGAGGGCGACATAGTGAGACTCTGTCTCAAAAAAAAGAAAAAAGAAAAGAAAACAAGCCTAAATAGCTAGGATTAAATTTAACAAAGGAAACACAAAGTTTATACTTTAAAAGCAATAGTAGGGCAGTGCCTGTGGCTCAAAGGAATAGGGCGTCGGCCCCATATGTCGAAGGTGGTGGGTTCAAACCCAGCCCTGGCCAAAACTGCCAAAAAAAAAAAGCAATAGTACTTGCACTTCGTTAAAAGAAATGATACAGCTTCTAAATAAAAGGAAAAGCGTGGTATTTAGAGATTAGAAGAATTAACATTGTTAAGACGGCACTACTCCCTAAATTGATCTATAGATTCAAGGCAATCTGACATCTCTGCAGGAATCAACAAGTTAGTCCTAAAATTCCTATGGAAATTCAAGGAACCTAGAATAGCCAAAACAATCTGAAAAAGAACAAAATTGAAGGATTCACAATCTCCAATTTCAAAACTTGCTGCAAAGCTACAGTAAAGAAAACAAAGACACAGATGGGAAAAGGATTGAGAAGACACACGGAAATAAATACTCACATTCACAGTCAATTGATTTTCTTTTTCTTTCTGCTTTTTTTTTTGAGACAGAGCCTCAAGCTGTCACCCTGGATAGAGTGCTGTGACATCACAGCTCACAGCAACCTCCAATTCCTGGGCTCAAGCCAGTCTCCTGCCTCTGCCTCCCAAGTAGCTGGGACTACAGGTGCCCGCCACAACACCCAGCCATTTTTTGGTTGCAGCTGTCATTGTTGTTTGGTGGGCCCTGGCTGGATTCGAACCCGCCAGCTCAGGTGTACGTGGCTGGCGCCTTAGCCCGCTGAGCCACAGGCGCCGAGCCTCAAGCAATTCTCTTACCTCAGTTCCAAGTCGCCAGGACTACAGACGCCTGCCATAATGCTCAGCTATTTTTTGGTTGTAGTTCTTGTTTGGCAGGCCCGGGCAGGATTCAAACGGACCAGCTCTGGTGTATGCGCCCTCGCTGCTGAGCCACAGGTACTGAGCCTGTTGTGCCATTTTGGAAAATAGGTTTGCCCTAGTCCCAAACCTGAACGTTCACATACTCTTAGACCCTGCAGTCCTTGGGGGCAGTGTTGGGATCATGGCAGGAGACTAGGGGCAGAGAGCAGCAGAGAGAACAGTGAGGAAGTTGGAGTCAGGCCATAGAGAGGCTGGCCATGGAGGTGGAAAGCAGCTTTCGTTCAAATTATTTATTTACTTATTTATTTTTCTGAGACAAAGTCTCACTTTGTCTCCCCTGGTAGAGTGCTGTGGCGTCATAGCTCACAGCAATCTCAAACTCTTAGATTCAAATGATTCTCTTGCCTCACCCTCCCAAGTAGCTGGGACTATAGGCACTCGCCACAACACTGGCTCTTCTTAGAGATGGGGTCTTGCTCTTGTTCAGGCTGATCTTGAACTCCTAACTTCAGGCAATCCCCGCACATCAGCCTCCCAGCAGTATAGGCATGAGTCACAGCGCCCAGCCCTAATTCCAGAGATATTTAAGTTGACAAGAGACTAGAACCAGAACAGAAAATGGCATCAAAATGGCCAGCAAACCAGCCAGGTGTGGCACTCTGGGAGGATTGCTTGAGTACAGGAGTTTGAGACCAGTTTGAGCCAATGCAAGACCCTGTCTCTAAAAAGATAGATGGAAGGCTGGGCGTGGTGGCTCAAACCTATAATCCCAGCATGCTGGGAGGCTGAAGCAGTGGATTGCCTGGGCTCATGAGTTCAGGACCTGCCTGAGCCAGAGTGAGACCTTGTCTCTAAAAATAGCCAGGTGTAGGCTCGGCGCCTGTGGCTCAACAGGCTAAGGTGCCAGCCACGTACACCTGAGCTGGCGGGTTCAAATCCAGCCCAGGCCCGCCAAACAATAATGACGGCTGCAACCAAAAAATGGCCGGGCATTGTGGTGGATGCCTGTAGTCCCAGCTACTTGGGAGGCGGGGGCAGGAGACTCACTTGAGCCCAGGAACTGGAGGTTGCTGTGAGCTGTGATGTTACAGCACTCTATCCAGGGTGACAGTTTGAGGCTCTGTCTCAAAAAAAAAAAAAAAAATAGCCAGGTGTAGTGGGCGCCTATAATCCCAGCTTCTCCAGAGGCTGAGGCAAGAGAATTGCTTGAGTCCAGGAGTCTGAGGTTGCTGTGAGCCAAGATGCCATGTTATTCTACCAGGGGTGACTAAGTGAGACTCTGTCTCAAAAAAAAATAAAAAATAAAAATAAAAACATAGCCAGGCATTGTGGCAGGTGCCTGCAGTCCCAGCTATTCAGGAGACTGAGGCAAGAGATCAATCACTTGAGTCCCAATTTAAGGTTACTGTGAGCTATGATGCCAGAGTACTCTACCCAGGGCGACAGAGTGACACCCTATCTAAACACAACAACCAAATGGCCAGAAAACATGTTAAAATGTGCTCAACCATATTACTTTCTGGGAAAATACTCTAACTGATTGAAGTGCCTCTACACACTTACTAAAGTGGTCACAGTGTGGAGGAGGAAGTACAGCAACCAATATTCTCATACATATTGATATGACCATGAGATGCACTAATACAGGACTCCACCACTCAGGGCTAGACAGGGAGCCCCCATTCTCTAGGCCCCGGTGAGGTCAGACCCCCTTTTCCAGGCACAAGCAGAATGCCTTTTTTAGGACACACCCTCTGGGCTCTGATACGATCATGAACAAAGCAGCTTGTGATGGTTTTTTGGGTGGTTCCACCTTGGATAGGAGCACACACCCTAATCCCTTCTCAGGGACAGACTGTAAAGGACCAACTGCCAGCGACATGTAATCCTCTAGACTTAAGACCCCTAGATAAAAGAGTCCACGTATGGCTCAGTGCCTTTGGCTCAACGGGCTAAGGCGCCAGCCACATACTCCTGAGCTGGCGGGTTCGAATCCAGCCCGGGCCGCCAAACAACAAGGACGGCTGCAACCAAATAAATGGCCGGGCGTTGTGGCGGGCGCCTGTAGTCCCAGCTACTTGGGAGGCGGAGGCAAGAGACTCGCTTGAGCCCAGGAATTGGAGGTTGCTGTGAGATGTGATGCCACAGCACTCTACCCAGGGTGACAGCTTGAGGCTCTGTCTCAAAAAAAAAAAAAAAAGTGAGATTCTGGCTCAAAAAAAAAAGAAAAATTCAGGCCAGGCACTGGGCTTATGACTATAATCCTAGAACTCAGGGAGGCCGAGGTGGGTGGTTTGCCTGAGCTCATGTTTGAGATCAGCCTGAACCAAAGCAAGACCTTGTCTCTAAAAATAGCCGGATGTTGTGGCAGGTGCCTGTAGTCCCAGCTACTTGGGAGGCTGAGGCAAGAGAATCTCCTAAGCCCAAGAGTTTGAGGTTGTTGTGAGCTGTGATGCTACAACACTCTACCAAGGGCAACAAAGTAAGACTCTGGCGGTGCCTGTGGCTCAAAGGAGTAGGATGACGGCCCTATATACCGGAGGTGGTGGGTTTAAACCCAGCCCCGGCCAAAAACTGCAAAAAAATTCAGAGCAGGAAGGGCTTTTGGAGGTCATCAGTCCTGCATTTGCTGTGCTAACCTGTTAAAAAAACTTGTGGTGGGAGGGGCCCCAGTGGTTCACACCTGTAACCCTAGCACTCTGGGAGGCAGAGGTGTTTGAACTCAGGAGCTGGAGACCAGCCAGAGCAAGAGGAAACCCCTATCTTTACCAAAAATAAAAAAATTGGCCAGACGCAGTGGCTCACACCTGTAATCCTAGCACTCAGGGAGGCCGAGGTGAGTGGATTGCCTGAGCTCACAGGTTCAAGACCAGCCTGAGCCAGAGTGAGACCTTGTCTCTAAAAATAGCTGGGCGTTGTGGTGGGCACCTACAGTCCCAGCTACTTGGGAGAGTGAGGCAAGAGAATCGCTTAAGCCCAAGAGTCTGAGGTTGCTGTGAGTTGTCATACCATGGAACTCTACCAAAGGCGACAAAGTGAGACTCTGTCTCAAAAAAAAGAAAGGAAAATAGCCAAGTGTGGTGGCACAAGCCTGTAGAGAAGGCCGAGGCAAAAGGATTGCTTGAGCTCAGGAATTGGAGATAGCAGTGAGATTCACTCTACCTGGAGTGACGGAGATAACACTGTCTCAAAAAAAAAAAAAAAAAAAAAAAAAGCACTTGCTGGAGACCTGGAGAAGCACCACTTAGTTCTGCACTTATACTCAATAAATAAGATCCAGGGAGGCACCACCCTAGAAGCACAGGACTCAAACGTGACAGGCAAGACCTGGGCCAGCTCTGGTGCTCCAGCTCCAAGTTGCCTTCCTGACCCATCTGTCCCAGTCCCTACTACAAATACTGGCATCACAATGCAACTGAGATAAACCCTTTTATTTATTTATGCTTCTCCATTTTGTTTAAAACAACAACAACAACCACCTTAATATGACTGACAGCCCTTCCCCCCTCACCCTTCTTGGGCTGAGGGGTAGTTAATGGGGAAATGGCCCTCAAGGGTGGGCTGACCACAAGAGCCCCTCAGGGAGGTAATGGAGCCCAAATCCCCTCCCCAGGGGAAGGGGCACCTGTAGTGTATAAACTGAGGGGGTGGGGGAGGAAGGG